>OZ038509.1:82474747-82514747 GCA_964036315.1 Acanthosepion esculentum
ATATGGCTGTTGTATCGATAGTAATTAAGATTAGAATTATTTGAATAATAGCTCATCTCAAAAATAAAATACTAATTAAAAATTGGAGGGTTACAAACAATAAAATATGAAGCCACTATTCAATATCTGTTCTTCTTAAATTTATAGTCATTCCTGATCGTGGCTCTCCACGATTTCCTTTATTCTTATGCATTCCCTTTTCTTGCAAAAGATCGTGGTGTGATTCCCCGTTGCTTTTTTGTTTTGAATCCGGGACTGACTTTCTTCTTGAAAGCCAACTAAAGCGAGGGATCTCAGTCTGATATGCTCTTATAACCCACAGATTCGTGCCTTTTCCAAGGGCTATAGTGCGATGCAGACGTAATAGACTCGGAGACACCTTCAACTCGGCGTGCCAATTTCACTTTTCACACCACCAACTGCTACTTTATACACTATTTACATCGTTCGGACTATCATCCTCATCTTTGTTGACATATTTATCAAAACGTTTCGGCCGTTGTACGCTCCGGTTTTCTTCAGGTGGTTGGAACGTCGAACTGAACCTTTTATTTCGCTCGCTGGGGTAGACTGTTCTAGTTCCACGTTTCCATGTCTAATGGAATGTCGAAGACAACTGACAACTGACATCCATTAGACATGGCACGTGGAACTAGAACAGTCTACCCCAGCGAGCGAAATAAAGGGTTCAGTTCGACATTCCAACCACCTGAAGAAGGCCGAAGCGTACAACGGCCGAAACGTTGTGATAAATATGGTAACAAAGATGAGGATGATAGTCCGAACAATGTAAATAGTGAACGTAATACCTCATCTCAGAAATATAGACAGATACTGTTGCTTTACAGTTGGCAAACTTCTTCGCCAACATTTTCGATAGACGCCAACTCGGCGAAAATAAAACAAAAGAATAATGATAACTGATTTTTTTACGACATAGTGGTAATAATTAAGAAAAAGATATATACAGTAGAATCCCTCATATCCGGAGTGCCTCATATCCGGAATCCCGTATATCTGGATATGATTTTGATGCGTATATTTGAACAATTTGGTGATAAGTAACTGATTTAAAAATTCTGTTTTTCAGAAAATTTACTTCGGATAATTGCTTATGCTTATTTCAATCCTACTGGCTTTTATTGGTGCAAAAGATGACGGGAATAAGAGGAAAGGATGACAACGAGACACATCCGCAACAAGATAGCGACGAGATGCATGATTGTGATGAAACCTGGACTGAAATTGAAAAAGCTATTGAAAAAGTTGTCAGTTTTATGGAAAGAAAGCCAGCATTCAGCTATGATGGTTGCAATAACGCCCGCCTAGTTGAAAAGTGTCTTTCGTTTAAAAAATTCAAGAACAAAAGCAAAACGAAAAAGTTGAGAATGACATTAGAAGAGAAAGAATCATCATGCAACAGCGATTAAAAAATCCTCGTTACATTATTTGTTTTGCATACGTGGCATAATTAATGAATTTTCATTAACATTACATAATTTATTTCTTTTTCCTTAAAATCAATTCCATTATATTTCACTCACCATTAGCTTATTTTGTTTACTATAAAACACTGAAAATAAATGTTAAACCTGATTTTAGCTCCTTTATTTTACTCTAAATATAACCCCTCATATCCGGACATTGTAACCAATTCCTCATATCCGGAAGGCCTTCTTAGTCCGGTTGTCGGGGATTCTACTGTAATTAAAAGGTAAAGAAGAAAAAAAGAAAAAAAATGGATCGATGTTTGTCATGATTTGAAGGAAAAAAAAAATTATTTTAAAACTTTACGTTAAAATACAGGTGTATAAAAAATATTAAAAGGATCGATAGAGATTTTTTACTTTTTTTAGATTAATATAAAAATTTAGATTAAATTTCGGTTACATTAAATTAATTAAATCAATTACACATTTTTTTATTGTGCCAAATATTTCCTAAGGCTACTGTTGTAGTAAACAATTTTTATATTAAAAACCTTTTCTTTGGCTAAGCTTGTTAAGACATTTTTTTAATCATTTCGACACAAACAAGGTAATAAATCCACTAAGACGTAAGGGGTTACTGAGTATAAAAAATATGAGTAAAAGAAAAAGAACACATGGCCCAGTGGATAAAAGCATTGGTTGAATCCAGTGAATTGATTCAAAGAGTTGCAAGTTCAATACCTGACCACAGCCGAAGTACTTGGAGAGTTAATTTAAAAGGGAAACATCTAGAAGTAAGGTACGTGGAAATAGAACAAAGCTATGGTGCAGATTCCAATTACCTGAAGAACGTTCGAAATGTCGTGAATATGGCAACAAAGATGGGGACAACAATCTTAACAATGTAAATAGTTACGCAACCTCATCTTATAAATCTAGACAAATCCTGAAGAAGGCCGAATCATGCAACGGCCGAAAAGGTTTCAATATGGCAATAATGATGAGGAAAAGAGTCCGAACGATGTAAATAGTGCAAATAGTCACAGTACCTCATAGACAAACCCTGAAGAAGGCCGGAGCATATAACAACCAAAACGTCGTGTATATGCCAATAAAGACGAAGAAAACAGTCCAAACAATGTAAATAGTGTAAACAGTTACAGTACCTCATCTTATAAACATAGACAAATCCTGAAGAAGGCCGTAGTGTACAACGGTTGAAACGTCGTGAATATGGCAACAAAGATGAGGACAACAATGTAAAAAGATTATTAAGTAGACAGAACAGGAATTAAGAAAACTGAAGATAACGATTGACATTACATTTAAATTTTTGAAGACCAAACTTGACTGGAAATCAAGAATCCGATGGAGAGTTCCACGAAATGAAAATAAAATAAATTATCTGAATCTGAAATAATTAATTCGAATACCTATAATGAGTCAGTTGTGGAAGAAAAGTTTATACTACCATTTGTATGCCCCTCATTATTGACATGATTTATTTCACGGACGGGACGAAATATGAGAAAGAAAAGGAACGACAATCATGTTTTGTACTCAGAGAGAGTTTTATATCGCTCAGTCATACACAGAATTATACATACATACATATTTACATCTATCCCACACAAAGAAACTATAACATGTATGCAACAACAAGCAGAGTGAAAAGTGGACGCAAAAGAGAATCATACGTATAATAATTCTCAACGGGAGCTAGAGTTGCCGGAGATACTTGTGTTTCTAGAGAAGCCATATTTAGAATTCCAGAGAGATGGATTCATCTGCTATGTTGGTGGCGAGAACATATTCGGCAAACGGGAAATGGAGAGTCCTGGGTTTTTCCCAATATGGGCATTACGAGCCGGATATATATTTTTCTAGATCTGGTGAAGATATATTTCCACAGTAAAGCGGCTAGAAGAGTCAGATTTAGCCTCAGTCCGGGCTAAAAAAAAAAGAAGAAAAAAAACTCCTGGAAGCTAACTGACCTCTTTCGTCGCACTACGCACTTGCAACATTTCAGCCTTCCTGGTAGAACTTCTATCATCAAAGTGTGTGATATCTGCAAGTAAGAACTGATGGAAAGAAAAAAGAAAAGAAACTAATTTAAAAAAAAAAAAGTGGCCATCACGTGACCCACGTAACTTCATCTCGACCAAAGGTGAGATAATTGCCATTTGCATCCCTACACCTGGGTCCACAGACATGTTATCACATATGCAAAATCCTTATTAAGAGTTTCCTTCCATGCCTTTAAATTTCATTTTTAATCACTTGGCACATATCCTAAAGAAATTGTTGCAAATCTTACCTCTGAAAATAGCCGAAATTCCCATGGTGTCATTTAATAACATCGATATAATAAATGCCAATATCAGTGTGTCACTGTGTCACACATTTTCAATTAAAGGGACACAACTCTCTAGCTTTCAATGGTTCATGTTACAGAACTTTTGGATCCCCATCTTTTCATTACTACGATTGTTTCGGGCGATTTTTTTATGTGATTTTTTACGAGGAATTTTTTTGTACGATTACAGTTTTTATAATTTAGAAATGAATTTGGGAATAATGGAAATTAATTGCGAATCAGGCGAAAGTCACCCATGAGATAAAAATAATTATCTGTACGGAAAGTAAGAACCTACGTACATCGAATTCATTTTAAATTAAGTGGGGCAGAAGAATTATCATTGAACTTTTAAAAGGTAAGTATACATATTAATGCAATACTAAAATGGAATCTTCAAAACTTCAAAAATTTAATTACAATGTCAGCCGTTATCTTCCGTCTTCTTAGTTCTTGTTCTTTTATTGTCTTCTCTCCTTAATAGTAGTTTTTCTCATATTCTCTAACACTCAGTAACCCCTTGCGTAATAGTGGCTTTATTGCCTTTGATCTTCAAAAATGTAAATGCAATGTCAATCGTTATCTCCTGTCTTCTTAATTCTTGTTCTTTTATTGTCTTCTCTCCTTAATAGTAGTTTTTCTCATATTCTCTAACACTCAGTAACCCCTTGCGTCCTAGTGGCTTTATTGCCTTTGATCTTCAAAAATGTAAATGCAATGTCAATCGTTATCTCCTGTCTTCTTAATTCTTGTTCTTTTATTGTCTTCTCTCCTTAATAGTAGTTTTTCTCATATTCTCTAACACTCAGTAACCCCTTGCGCCCTAGTGGCTTTATTGCCTTTGATCTTCAAAAATGTAAATGCAATGCCAATCGTTATCTCCTGTCTTCTTAATTCTTGTTCTTTTATTGTCTTCTCTCCTTAATAGTAGTTTTTCTCATATTCTCTAACACTCAGTAACCCCTTGCGTCCTAGTGGCTTTATTGCCTTTGATCTTCAAAAATGTAAATGCAATGCCAATCGTTATCTCCTGTCTTCTTAATTCTTGTGCTTTTATTGTCTTCTCTCCTTAATAGTAGTTTTTCTCATATTCTCTAACACTCAGTAACCCCTTGCGTCCTAGTGGCTTTATTGCCTTTGATCTTCAAAAATGTAAATGCAATGTCAATCGTTATCTTCTGTCTTCTTAATTCTTGTTCTTTTATTGTCTTCTCTCCTTAATAGAAGTTTTTCTCATATTCTCTAACACTCCATAACGTCTTACGTCCTAGTAGATTTATTGCCTTGTTTTGGGTGAAATGTTGAAAATAAATTTAAAAATAACAAGTTTGTGTGAATGGATGTCGAAACGGACGACAGGAGGCTTGGTAAAGAGAGAAATGCTGCTATGGGCCAAAAAGGGTAGGAAGCTGTGGAGAGGCATGAAGGGACGCGGCACATGGGAGAATAAAATCTCCAAACCAGTTAGAATCAACCTTGACTTATTAAGCATCTCAATTCTGACACTACGCTGTTAAAACGTAGATGGGAAAGACGCCATTTGCATGTGTATCCGGATGTTGATGTCAGACAGTAACGGATTCATGGAGATTACTGAAAGGAAGTCACGGGTTAAGTAACCAATGAGCGGTCGCTAATACCGGGCATGCGCAGTGATTAATACATTCCTTTAAGCGTCTGTCTGTTCGAATAAATGCAATAGATTCTTTGGTTCTGACGAAGCGCCCATGAAAGATAAGGTGTTTATTCAAGCCTCTCACTGGACGAATTGACGTCTTCTCCCGTCCTTAAAATATTATCTTTTGTTCGATCTCATATTGAAAACATTGATCGTTGCCATTCTCAAAGTTTGCGATCGTATTGTTTTATCTTTGCAGATGTGTATGTCTTTATAGTCGGTCAATGATTGCGAAGATAATAAAACTAGAGCTAAACTGATAAAGTCACTTGGAACTAACAGGAATTATAATTAAAGTGAGAGTGAGAATGGCTCACCAGTTAAAAAGATTAATGTTCAAGCCCAAGTAAAGACAATGAAAGCAGTGAAGCTATCCTATTGTGGGTTTACTCTACGTTGTTTGTTAGGAACTCTACCTAACGCCCGCTAAATGGCGTTGTATAAAGCAGTAAGAAAACTGCACAAACCATCTGTCTCTCTATTTTCCCATAAGGTGCCGTAGTGACAAGACGTGTCTTGTTTCCTCTCCGGGGAACATCTGTGTTCACAATGAACCACGTATTACATAAAATACAATACTATCCTCTTGCGACAAAAATAGTAAAATTATATATATATATATAAGTAATAATTAGGAGGATTTGATAAATGTAATTAAGTAATTCATCGAGTCTGAAACCTCAACAGAATGCTGAAAGCACTGTCACAGAATGCAGAAAGCACTGGACGGCCTATTCTGTTGAGGTTTCAGACTCGATGAATTACTTAATTACAATTATCAAATCCTCCTAATTATTACTTATATATCACCGCTTGATCCATCTTCTAATAGCTCCAGTTGGGGCGGCTTGGTGATAGTAGTCGTGGCTCCCGGGGACACACTCCTATGGTTACAGAGAATCTCAGTTGGGTTCCGCCACGGAATAATGTGAGTGAGCGGCGCTATATCGAGTCTGATTTGCTACCTCTTCGTCACCGAGGCCCGTAGAACAGTTGGTAGTGTGTTCGCTTGACAACCTAACTGTCAGGATTTCAATTCTCGGTAGTGGATGCGCACTGCTGGTGAGTCCCAAATATAGGACGAAACGGCCGTCCAGTGCTTTCTGCATTCTGTGACAGTGCTTTCAGCATTCTGTTGAGGTTTCAGACTCGATGAATTAATTAATTACATATATATATATATATATATAAGTGAACATTGAAGTCAACACTCAGAGGCGACAGGCTGTTTCATGATAGACAGGCCGCGAGTGTTGGATTTTTTCTAGACGATTTATATATATGGGTCAGTGGTGCAGTGTGGGTAATCCATTCTGGCGGTTATTTTGGCGAGAGTGGCGTGTTTATTTATTTATTTCGATTAATTTATTTTACTTGTTTTTTATTTTCATTTTTTATTTTATATGTTTATTTATTCTTTTTGGTTTTCGATGTTTTATTAACGTGGTAAAAAGAAAATTGGGGGGATTTGCTTAGGTCGCTTATTTGATAGTTTGTTTTTGTCTGGGAAGATAAAGCTATTTATTCGTCCAATTTGGGGGTTGGTTGCCGTAGTCTATTCTGTTATTTTGGCGGGAACAGTTTTTAATTTGTTTATTATTTTATTTATTTGGATTGATTATTTTTACTTGTTTTTGCTTGTCTATGTTTATTTTATTTGTTCTAACGGTTATTTTAGCGGGAGTGATTTGTTAATTTATTGGTGTAAATTTAATAACTAAAAACAGCCTGTTTCGTCCCAGCTTATCAAGTTTTATTCTGGGAATTAAATAGACAAACGTTTAAATTAATTTATAGGATGACTAATTTGGGCGAATAAAAAATATTCAAGGACAACAAGAGATCAATAATATTCAGACACAGCAAGCAATCCCTCTGTTTACAAAGGGAAGGCTGGCCGGATCTTATATATAAGGACTCTAGGACTCTGAGATGATATAATGAGTGTGACCGAGACAAAATAGAGAAACGGTTCACCACGCTAAAGTTTAGTGTGGGCTGTTTCTCTGTTACCACACGAGTGTTAGCAGCAAACTAACAATGTCGAACCGCCAAAAAACACTCGCTTAGCATATCTATCACTGATATTACCCAGCCAAGGAAGCAGGTACACAGTACATCTTTGTACTATAGCAAGTTTAACTTTATTGAATTCATCAATTTAATCCTCACCCCTCGGGCCTTAATGATCTGTTCTAGCATTAAGTCGGATGATAAACTTCGATTTATTATTACTACGCTTTGTAGCAATGCCTGGCCGTTGGACACTAATTCAGATTAAAAGGATTAAGAAAGAAAAATACATATACTGAGTAAAAATAGTGCAAAGAAGAAAGAATGAATGAATGACAGAAAGAAAGCATGAATGAATGAAACAAACAAACAAAGAATGAAAGAAAGAATGAATGAAAGAAAAGAGAAAGAAATAAAAAAACAAAGAATGAATGAGGGAATGAATAAAAGAAAGAAAGTAACAAACAAACAAACAAAGAATGAATGAAGGAAAGAAGGAAAGAAAGAATGAAAGAAAGAAAGAGAGAAAGAAAGAAAGAATGAATGAATGAATGAAACAAACAAAGGATGAAAGAAAGAAAGAATGAAGAAAGAAAGAAACAAAGAAAGAAAGGATAAAAAGAGAAATAAAGAATGAATGAAAGAAAGAAACCAACAAACAATGGATAAAAGAAAGAAAGAATGAAGCATAAGAGAAACAAACAAACAAACAAAGAATGAATGAAAGAAAGAAAGAAAGAATGAATGAATGAAAGGATGAAAGGATGCAACGAGAAAGAAAGAAAGAAAGAAAGAGAAGAAAAAGAAAGGATGAAAAGAGAAAGAATGAATGAAAGAAACAAACAAACAAACAAAGAAAAAAAGAATGAATGAATGAAAGAAAGAAAGAATGAAAGAAAGAAAGAAAGAATGAAAGAAAGAAAGAAAGAAAGAAAGAAAGAAGGAATTAATGAATGAATGAATGAATGAAGTTAGAAATACAAGTCTAACGTAGAAAAAAAGAAAGAAAGGTGGGAAAAGAAGATGTCAGTAAAGAAGAACGCTTTTAACATCGGGTAAGGAAAACAGACGATAAGGCAAAAAATAAAATCAGACATTTTTTTTTTCAGATTTTATTGCAATTGAGATCAAATATATAAAAACGCACATGTCCGTATTGCTGATATCCCCTGAAGAGTGGACGGACGGTTCCGCCTACGAAATTCTGGAGTAGGGATGCTGAAAGCAACATCAATCAGCTAATTGACAAAACTTTTACTTAACTTAATCATACATATATATATATATATATATATATATATATATATATATATATATATATATATATATATATATATATATATATATATATATATATTCATTATTTTCTTGGTGATACAAAATTTTATTATGGAAATAAAAATGTCAAGACGTGCTTTACCATTCATGATTAAAAGGAAAAGAGGAAAAAAAAATTTTTTAAATTGACCAGCCGACCGGTTTCGCCCTCACTCAACAGAGCTGAAATCGAGAGAAAACTAAATATTGCCAATTTTGTTAGGGCTTGAAATGATTTCCATCTGATCTTCCCACCTTTATTCTATCACAGGTGTCTCATCCGTTTTTATATTTTATATTGCAATATTTAGTCTTCCCTCGATTTCAGCTCTGTTGAGTGAGGCCGAAACCGGTCGGCTGGTCAATTTTTTTTTCTCTCTTTTCCTTTTAATCATGAATAGTAACGCACGTCTTGACATATATATATATATATATATATATATATATATATATATATATATATATGTGTGTGTGTGTGTGTGTGTAATTTGGCAGCAACTTTTCTTTTAAACATGTTGTGTTGAATGTTAAAGAGAACAATATCAATTTGTCAAGATATTCTTTGTACTCCCTGGTGTTGGTATCATATGAAGCTGCGGGATCATGTAGTTTCAAATATGTGTACTATGGCAGCTTCATGTGATACCAACTGTCACGACTGTCACTTATGAATTATATGTTTCTTTAGTCAGCATCTGATTTAGTACTGTTGTTACTTGCTTCAATAAGATCGTCCCAAAACATATTTTCTAAACTTTTTGAGAAGAAGGAAGCTGGCTGCAATATTTTTCCATTAAAGCAGGATTTTTCACAGACCTTTTCATTGCAAAGGTTTAGGTTGCAGTATTTTATGCACCATGGCGTTGCCTTGGGGTTGTTTCGCCAAGGCCACTTGGCCATGCATTTTCGGGGAATCACGGGTGTCGTTTGTTGAAATATTTGTTCCGACCTGATTTCGATATCAGAGCAGGCAAAGAATTCTTCTTGAGGGCCACAACCTGAACAGCAACGTTTTCCATCGCAACCCCAGGTCGTTGCTACAAAATACAAATAAATAGAAAAAAAAAGAGAAATCGGAAATGTATTATCATTATTATCAATAAATTTGTCTATATTTCTGAGATGAGGTATTATGTACACTATTTACATTATTCGGACTATTGTCCTCATCTTTGTCGCCATATTTATTACAACGTTTCGGCCTTTCAGCATCTGCCTATATTTCTGAGATGAGGTATTATGTACACTATTTACATTATTCGGACTATTGTCTTAATCTTTGTCGCCATATTTATTTCAACGTCATGAGGTATTATGTACACTATTTACATTATTCGGACTATTGTCCTCATCTTTGTCGCCATATTTATTACAACGTTTCGGCCCTTCAGTATCTCTCTATATTTCTGAGATGAGGTATTATGTACACTATTTACATTATTCGGACTATTGTTCTCATCTTTGTCGCCATATTTATTACAACGTTTCGGCCCTTCAGTATCTGTCTATATTTCTGAGATGAGGTATTATGTACACTATTTACATTATTCGGACTATTGTCCTCATCTTTGTGCCATATTTATCACAAGGTTTTGGCCCTTCAGTATCTGTCTATATTTCTGAAATGAGGTATTATGTACATTATTTACATTATTCGGACTATTTTCCTCATCTTTGTTGCCATATTTATTTAAAAGTTCCGGCCCTTCAATATTTTTCTATATTTCTGAGATGAAGTATTATGTACACTATTTACATTATTCGGACTATTGTCCTCATCTTTGTCGCCATATTTATTACAACGTTTCCGCCGTTGTACGCTCCGGCCTTCTTCAGGTGGGTGGAATGTCGAACTGAACCCTTTATTTCGCTCACTGGGGTAGACTGTTCTAGTTCCACGTGCCATGTCTAACGAATGTAAGTTATCAGAACTCTCCAATTTCGCCACTCTCTTAACCGGGTATTGAACCCACATTCCTTGGGTTTTCTCACTGGATCTAACTAACGCCTTTATCCACTGTGCCATGTGTCCTTGAGGACAAGGACAACTAGAACAGTCTACCGCAGTGAGCGAAATAAAGTGTTCAGTTCGACATTCCAACCACCTGAAGAAGGCCACAACGTACAACGGTAGAAATGTTGTAATAAATATGGCGACAAAGATGAGGACAATAGTCCGAATAATGTAAATAGTATAAATTAATTTATTTTAAAAAACTTTCTTTTTTTAATTAAGCATTTCACCAGATGCAGACGGGAGTGCCACTAGCACGCAAGGGGCTACAGAGAGTGGAAATAAAAGAAAATAGGGGTGTTTAAGGAAAGGATAAAGAGAAGAATGGGGATCAAGATCAAGGCATCAGAAGATGTCGATTGACATTACATTTAAATTTTTGAACATTAGGGTTGTCGGGGAAGCAAGTAAGAGTAAAAGAGACAGTTACATTTAACTTTTTCGACAGTAAAATGGTGGGACCGAAATGCCAACCAAGTAGAACGCTTAAATTCATGCAGTTGAGGTACCAGTGAAAATAGTGTAAAACAATGTATTTTTTTTTCAATTTCTTCCAAATACTATTTATCGGGATTCTGACCTTTCGGGATTGTAAATTTCGGGATTCTGACCATTCAGGATTTTAAATTTCGGGATTCTGATCTTTCAAGATTTTAAACTTCGGAATTCTGATCTTTCGGGATTTTAAATTTCGGAATTCTGATCTTTCAGGATTTTAAATTTCGGGATTCTGATCTTTCAAGATTTTAAATTTCGGGATTCTGATCTTTCAGGATTTTAAATTTCGGGATTCTGATCTTTCAAGATTTTAAATTTCGGAATTCTGATCTTTCGGGATTTTAAATTTCGGAATTCTGATATTTCGGCATTTTAAATTACGGGATTCTGATCTTTCAGGATTTTAAATTTCGGGATTCTGATCTTTCAAGATTTTAAATTTCGGAATTCTGATCTTTCGGGATTTTAAATTTCGGAATTCTGATATTTCGGGATTTTAAATTACGGGATTCTGATCTTTCAAGATTTTAAATTTCGGAATTCTGATCTTTCAAGATTTTAAATTTCGGAATTCTGATCTTTCGGGATTTTAAATTTCGGGATTCTGATCTTTCGGGATTTTAAATTACGGGATTCTGATCATTCAGGATTTTAAATTTCGGGATTCTGATCTTTCAGGATTTTAAATTTCGGGATTCTGATCTTTCAGGAATTTAAATTTCGGGATTCTGATCTTTCAAGATTTTAAATTTCGGAATTCTGATCTTTCGGGATTTTAAATTTCGGAATTCTGATATTTCGGGATTTTAAATTACGGGATTCTGATCATTCAGGATTTTAAATTTTGGGATTCGGATCTTTCAGGATTTTAAATTTCGGAATTCTGATCTTTCGGAATTTTAAATTTCGGGATTCTGATCTTTCAAGATTTTAAATTTAGGAATTCTGATCTTTCGGGATTTTAAATTTCGGAATTCTGATATTTCGGCATTTTAAATTACGGGATTCTGATCATTCAGGATTTTAAATTTTGGGATTCGGATCTTTCAGGATTTTAAATTTCGGAATTCTGATCTTTCGGAATTTTAAATTTCGGGATTCTGATCTTTCAGTTTTTTAAATTTCGGGATTTTAAATTTCGGAATTCTGATCTTTCGGGATTTTAAATTTCATGATTTTGACCTTCCGGATTTTAAGAATATTGATTATGATCAGTACCAAAGAGATACAATGATACTTTCACATAACATTTTTGTCTTCTTATACGTGCCACGGGTCTTCAGGACATAGGCGATCATAGCACTCCACAACTTCCTATCTAGTGTGGCTCTCAGCATTTTTCTCCTTTGCTAAGACTCCCACGTTTCGCCATTCATTCCCACAGCCCGTCAGGTAAATAGCCCGAAAGATTCCTCTACTTTTCTTGTCCTCATTATGCCATGTGAGGGTTAAGTTCTCCAAGCCTGCCTTCCTCCAGGGGATTTTAAATATATTTTCATGATTTTGAGTATATGTTCTTTCTGTTGTCATTTTCTTTAAGACTTCCTTGTTGCTTACTCGCTCCGTCGATTGAATTCTCAGTATCCTTCTGTAGAACGACATTTCTGCTGCCTCTTGTTCTATCCTCGTCCTTTTTGGGAGATTGCCCAATATACACTGTCATATAAAAGGATGGATATCACATAGCAATCCAGCCCTCTTTTCTTTGTTTCTAACGAAATCTTTCCATTTCTCAGTCCCTTGCTTAGCTTTTGGAATGCTTCTTTCGCTAGTCCAATGTCTCGTCGGCTCTCAGTGTCTCATTTTCCGTCCTCTGTTAAAAAACTTCCTAAATATTTGAACTTCCGCCCTTGCTTCATGTCGATATCTTTAATTGCTAACTCGCTTTTTTTTGGGCTTTTTCGCTTGCCGATAACCAGACCTTCTTTTTCTTGTAGTTGATGGTTAGTTTTTTTCTTCTCTACCCAACTTAATTTATTTGAGATGCTCAAAATATTATTTTTAGAAAACTTTTATAACCTTCTTTCCTTTGCACTTAAATCCGTTGTCAATATACAAATTCCTTCAGTTCAATTTCGTGAATAGCGGCCCAGAATGAAAAATCTTTTAATATTTTTTTATTTTTTATCTTTAATGACCCCTGTGTGGTCATTAAAAGATCAGAATGGAGATAACACCTTCACCATTTCTCGGACCAATCTTAATTGTTTTATAACCCTTCACGCAGAACTTTTAACTACCAGTTCAAGAAAGACATTTGTGTAACTAACACACAAAAAAAGAAAAGGTCTCATATCGAGAATATTTAACATCGAAAAACATAAGGAAAAACTTAATTATTTTTAATAATATGTGAAAATCTCCACCTTTTGCCTGATGACAGTCGCGAGACCGGAAACACGTGTAGCAAAATTATGGAAAATAAAGCATAATATTTTTTTTTTTAATTCGCGTTACAACCAAAAACATTTGCGGTTTTTTCTTGTTTTTAATATACAACTTTTCTCTCGTTGGAACTACTTTAACCATTTCCCTATATATATATATATATATATATATATATATATATATATATATATATATATATATGAAACATTAAATTCTATGATAGGTTGGATCTAGTCATAACCTGAGTAACATTTACCGGCCTATATATATATATATATATAGTAATCATTTTTACATATATTTTTAATATATTGTCTGGATAAATTTAAACCATTTTGCAATTTCGGTCTGATGAGGCCGATATTAAAAACTTGCCTGTCGAAATAAATTTATTACCAGATTCTTCGATAATGTGTTAAGTTTTTTCCTTCCTGATGTGGAAATGTATATATACACTGAGCTCTCTTCATGGATCTATCTTTTTAATATTTTATATTAAAAAGACCTACACACACACACACACACACACACACACACACACACACACACACACACACACATATATATATATATATATATATATATATATACAAATTATTATCATTATTATTATTATTATTATTATTATTATTACTTGTTATGTAAGTTTTACCCTTTACAAGGCCCCTTTCACTGGGGGTAGAAGGTTACATTAGGAAACAATTTCTGCGGATAAGAGTGGAATATAATCGTTAACCCTAGCCTTGAACAGGTTAAGATCGTAGTGTTCGGGGAAACATCCTGTTGGGAGTCAGTTCCACAGGGCAGTGGTTCGCCTGAAGAAGCTGTTCGAGTGGAACTTCTCACCGATAGAATATGGAGGGAATGGGGCGGTCGTTTGCTACAATGTATCATTCTGTTCTGTAATTATCAGTTTAGCTTTCTATTCATGGAAATATATTCTGGCCATTTTTATGAATAAAACTTTTATAAAAAACAAATATTGCATTGTTGTGTTTCACCGAGCGACAGAACTAATTTCAACTCAGAACTAATTTCAATTACTTACTGTTGTGGTAGGATCCACCTAATTTGCATAGTGGAGTACCGACGATATAAATATGGTTGGTACCGAGAAGACAGGAAGGCGAATCAAGAGATTCACTAGAGACTCTGCCCGACTGCGACATAGTCAACACATTCTCCAGAAACGGTCTTCCCAGGAATATACAAAAGACTATATGTAAATATTGGGTACACTTTCTTGTTTCAATACATTTTGTTCTAAGTACATTTTGTGTTGCATTATTATTTCATGCATTAGTCAAGTTTCAACACTTACTAAACTATCAAAAATTATATGTGTATATGTATGTGTGTGTGTATGCTTGTGTGTATATATATATATATAATACTTTTTGACAATTTAGTAAGTAACTTGTCAAAGATTATATATATATATGTATATCTAAAGTTTTACACATATATTTTAATATATTTTCTGTTTATACATATATAAATATATATATATATATATATATATATATATATATATATATAAATATATATATATATGATAAAATATAGTTGTAATTTATGCTATATTCATGGGTTAAAGTTTTCAATATCAGAGATAGAGCGTATCTCAATATAAAAGTGTACATTGAAGTCAGCATCCATTATGGCCTGACGATATTAAGTATGTTAATTGTCTAAAATTATATACATATATATATATATAATTTTATAAAGTTATCGTTTGAATATAATAAAACTTTAATTATATATATATATATATATATATATATATATATATATATATATATATATATATATATATATATAAGAGTGAGTGAGAGAGAATTAATATAAGTAAAAGTTTGTCACAGGCTATATAGCAAGAATGGAAGTGTCAAGGTTGTCGCGTCAATTCTTGTTCAGTTATCTTACTTCAGGGAAAATCCTACGGGGTTGCTCTCTTTGAAGAAACAAGGCCCAACTGAAAACAATTCTGAAAGTCACTGAATTTGAGCCTAAATCGTTTGAGACACAAGCACAAGACCGTATCAATTTCACCTCGGAATTAACTTCAACTCAGAAATAATTTGACCTCGGAACTAATTTCAACTCGATTTAAAATCAAAGTTACCAATTTCCGTGAATTCCTACACAAAATGCAATGAGTTGGTGTTAATTTTTTAATTTAGCATTAAAAATCTTTAGTAGATAACACAATTTAGAATTCATCTTTTCTGCAATTTGCATTCTCTTTTGTTGCTAATGAATAAAGTGGAGTCCTTTTTTATTTACTTTCATTCATTTAAATCTGATTCAATAAAAATGCAATTTTCTTTGTAGCAAAAATAGTAGATTGGTTAGCTGTTTTTTTTTTGGGGGGGTGTAAAAAAATTCTCGTTCAAAAAAGCCGTTATTGCTCAAAATTGAAGAAAATCAATAAATTAAATATTAATTTCGTTTGAAAACTTCATAGATTTATTGAAATTTAAATCTGCGGACTGAGGATTTCACAGATTTCACGTTCGTAAATAGAGAACTCTATTAGAAATTACAATGTAAAAAAATAGTTGAAATTAGTTCCGAGTTGAAATTGATTCTGTACCCTGTTTCACCTACAATTTGCTTCATATGTTTATGCAACAAATTTATGATAATTTTTATTCTGGAAATGATTATATCTTCAGTTCAAGCTTTTATTTGATGTAAATTGTAACGGATATTAACTGTTATGTTAACTTTTTCAGTAGTATGACAATATTTTACATGATTGTAAATGTATCATTATTTTTGTTTTGGGGTATGTAAATACCAGAGAAAACGATGCATATTCGGAAATCTGAGGTCACTAACACAGAATCTCTTTTTTAAAACATTAAAGCCTATTTAATCACATCTCCCTAACAGCGGTCGTCATCTATCAGTTCAAAGGAGTTGATCATTCTTATTGGACTATACATGCAAAGGGAGATAATTCCTATCAGTTAATACGCCATGTTTACTTTTCCTACTGAGCCAGAATCTCTTTGTTTAAACATTAAAATATATTTAATCACATCTCTCTAACAGCTGTCGTGATCTGTTAATATATTTTTGATGTCAATGAATGTTTATACCTTTTGTTCATGTTTCAATTTAATGTATACCGTAACGGAGATTGTCTGTTATAAATTTTAATCGGGTTTGTACCATCATTGATTTTTTTTCTATTTTCGTTTTAGACTATTGGCTGGGGAATGATTTACGTATTTTGTAAGAGTTGCTGGTCATTTTGTTCCTATTTAAAAGTAAAAGATGTATTTGTGCCCCCTCCATAAGAAAACGGCTAACTGAACAGTACTGGCCAACCGCCTTTCCTCCACTAGCGTAACTCTATAGCGTGGATACAGTCTCTCCAAGATTTCCAACTTTTCTTCAATCAGGATCTGCAATGCAATCGGTCCTAACTTGGCATCTCGACTCCAGTCACTTTCTCACCGACGTGATGTGGCTTCCCTCTGTCTTTTCTATAAATGTTTTTATGGCAACTGTTCTGATGATCCGTCTTTCCTGGTGCCCCCACTACAAAAATTTAAGCGTGCTACTAGATTGGCATTTAGGTCCCATCCTTTTACTGTTGAAATAGTTAAATGTAACCGCCACTTCCACTCCAACAGCTTCTTTTTTTCGCACTTCCCACCTGTGGAATTCCCTTCCTCTTACTTGCTTCCTTGATAACTACAAACTTCAAAACTTTAAATGCAACGTCAATCGCCATCTTCTGTTGCCGTGATCCCTGTTCTTCTTTTATCCTTTCCTCAACCCCCCCCCCCTCACTATACGCAGTCGTTTCACTCTCTGTAACCCCCTGCGTGCTAATGTCTCTCCCGCCTTGCTTGGGGTGAAATGCGTAAAAAAATAAAAACAAAAATGTTATTTCTTCCAGCAGTACGTCAATATTTTACATACCGCAATTCCCCATGTATAATACGCCTTCATCCCTAATACGCACACCTAAAATTATGCTGAAAGTATGGGAAAATGGTTCGACTCATGCATAATACGCACCCCTTATTTGGTAATCAACCCTATAAATTGTACGTCTCCAGTTTCATTACGGCTAGCGTTTCCTATTCTTATTTTGAAAAATGGTTTTAAACATAGAATTCTAATCTAGTTTTATGATAATTCTTATTTTATTTTACAGCAATTTTTTAAAGATTTTTTAGCTGTGCATAATATGCACCCCTGATTTTGCTTATTATTTTTTAGAAAAAAATGCGTATTATACATGGGGAGTTAGGTAATTATAACACTGTAAGCATTTTTGCATTGGAATGAGTAAACACCCCAAGAGATTATTCATTTTCAGAAATCTGAGGTGACTAATGCAGGGTGAAAAGGAACAACTGCTTATTCGGACCAAAATTAGTGGTTCTCTTGTATTCCATTTCAGTGAAATTCATTGTGTATTCTATTTAATACCTGAGGCTTTGGACGTATTTGCAGAAACTCCAGGCAATGGTATTGAGGTAGGATCCTATTATTGACATAGTTTTTTTAATAAAGAGTTAAAAAAACAAAAACAAAAATGTTATTTCTTTCAGCAGTACGTCAATAAATTTACATAATTGTAACACTGTAAACATTTTTGTATATGAGTGTGTAAACCCCACAAGAGGCTATTCATTTTTAGAAATCTGAGGCGACAGGGTTAAACGTATTGGAATTAATGGAACGCTGCTGTAAACAGAAATTGCAAGGAAAATATATTGGAATTAATTGAAAACTACAATGTAAATATCCATGGCAAATAAAAATCGTAAAGAATAAATGTTGAGCTGTAGCTTTGGATATCTCGAAGGCGTTTGACAGTCTTTGCTGGTCTTCTTCACAAGTTGGAATGTTATGACATTTCTGGACAAGTTTTTGATCTGATTTAATCTTTCTTATCAAATCGTGAAATGAAAGTGGTCTTTAACGGCAACACTTTTAGATCTTTTTACATTAATGCAGGTGTCCCCCAGGGCACTATCCTTGAACATACGTTATTCCTAATTTTCATCAAAGACTTTTCCGATGTCATCAGTTATCAAATCGCTATCTATGCTGATGACTCTGCTATTTACTCCTGTCTCAATGGCAAACCTGAAAGGTTCGATAAGCTCAAATTGGCAGGTGATCTCAAAAATGACTTGCAATCTGTTGTTAATTGGCGCAAGGAATGGCTTGTTAATTTTAACGCCTCAAAAACGGAAAAAGCTGTCTTTTAATCGCCTTAGAGAACTATTCTTGCCTTCCATCAGCATGGCTGATGCTAACCTCCAGGAGATTGACTGATTATGTTTTCCGCTAACATGTAGTGGATGAATTATATTAAATCAATTGGTAGGTCTTCTGCGAGCGAGTAAAACTGGTTTACTGTGTCGTGCTAGACAGCTTTTCTTTCCAGAATCTATCTTACACATTTATAAATCTATCATTCGTCTATGCTTTGAATATTGTTACCATATCTGGTCTGTTGCCCCTGATCTTCATTTATAGACGCTTGTTGAGATCCAAAACTTCAGTCATTTCCCCACCGACGTATTTTAGCTTCTCTGTATCTTTTCTGTAAATATTTCTATGGTAATCATTTTCATGAGCTTTGCTTTTTGTTACATAGACTTTACGAATTTAAGTCTAGTGCTGGATTAGCAATTAGGTCTCATCATTTCATAGATTCTTCTCTCGCACTTCCGACTTGTGAAACGTTTTTTTACTGTTTCTTGATTTGCCGTTAACTTTGATCTTCAAACATTTGTCTCAGATCAATCGAAAGGGTGATAATTTTGCTCAGATTAGTCGAGAACGAGATAATTTTGCTCAGATGAGTTGAGAACGAATTAATTTGGCTCTGATCAATCGAAAAGGGGGTAACTGAACCAAGATCAGTTAAGAGCGATGTAATTTGGCTCAGATTAGTCGAGAACGAGATAATTTTGCTCAGATGAGTTGAGAACAAATTAATTTGGCTCTGATCAATCGAAAAGGAGATAACTGAACCAAGATCAGTTAAGAGCGATGTAATTTGGCTCAGATCAGTCGAAAACGAGATAATTTTGCTCAGATTTGTTAAAAGCGATGTAATCTGGCTCAGATCAATCGAGAGGGTGATAATTTGGCTCAGATCAGATCTCTTTCTCGAGTTAATTTGGCTCAGTTCAATCGAGAACGAGGTAATTTTGCTCAGGTATGTTAAAAGCCATGTAATTTGGCTCAGATCAGTCGAGAACGATTTAACTTAGCTCACATCTGTTAAGAACGATGTAATTTGGCTCAAATGTATTGAGAACGAGGTATATATAGACTTTATGAATTTTGGATGTATCACTAGATTGGAGGAAAGGCTTTATCATTTTACAGTTGAATAGGCTCGATGTAACCGTAAGTTCTATGCTAACAGTTTCTTCTCTTGCACTTCTCGCCTGTTGACCTTTCTTACGGTTTCTTGTTTTCAGGTCAACATTGATCTTCAAAAATTTTAATACTATGTCAATCGTTATCTTTTGTCTTACTAATTCCTGTTCTTTTTTTCCCTCCCCTTAATAATGTTTTTCTTTTTCTCATATTCTTTCATACTCAGTAACGTCCCTTGCGTTTTAGTGCCTTTGTTGATTTGCTTGGGGTAAAAAGATTTAAACCAAAAAAAAAACATTGTAGAAATATTGATTTCATACAAAAATTGAAATTTTATATTGAAGTCACAATTATCGAAATTCAAAAATTAACGATAAATTGGCTTTTGGTTTGGTTTGGTTTGGTTTGGTTTGGTTTATTTTGTTTTACGGCATATCAACACCTCAATGGGTCATTTTTCCTGGTACTATTTTTGCTTTGTCAAAAATCTATTTCTGTTAATATTTTTCCTCAAAAATGTATAGCTGGTAATATTATTTTTTCAAAAACGTATAGCTAGTAATATTATTTTTCCAAAAACGTATAGCCAAAAACGTATAGCCAAAAACGTATAGCTGGTAATACTATTTTGCCAAAAACGTATAGCTGGTAATATTATTTTTTTCAAAAACGTATAGCTGGCAACATTATTTTTTCAAAAACATTATCAGAGGCCTTGCTGTTGAACGCTGTCCATCGTCACACCCAGGACGCGAATGCAGTTCATCGTCACACCCAGGACGCGAATGCAGTTCATCGTCACACCCAGGACGCGAATGCAGTTCATCGTCACACCCAGGACGCGAATGCAGTTCATTATCACACCCAGGACGCGAATGCAGTTCATCGTCACACCCAGGATGCGGATGTAGTTTATCATCATACCCAGGACGCAAATTGGCTTTTGAAAATATCCCAATTACAAATAGAATAATTCCAAAATTGCTAGCACACGACCTTCAAAACGATCCCCAAAAAGCATAAGTGCCGACGAAATATTTAAAAATTTCGTAGTACCGCGTTTTCAAATGTAATCCCAAAACTAACAATTACCAAAATTCAATATTTAATCACATTCAACTTTCAAAATTTTACTAAAATATCGCAATGGATGAAATTCAAAATTTAATTTAAAACTGTTTAAAATATCGCAAATTGCGTAATGTAAAATTTGATAAGACTGCCCTTTCAAAGTTATCTGAAAGCAGCACAAATAGCAAAATAAAAAATTTAATCGCACAGTCTTTTCAACACCCTCTTAAAACCTCGCAATTAGAAAAGTTCGAAATTTTTTCGATCCTGAGGAATTAAAATTCTGAAGTTTTTTTGTTTTTTTTACATTCCTTTATATGTCCGAAATTATTCTAGAGAAAGAACAAAACATCTGTTTTGTGTTAATCCCTAACATTGGATTTGTTTATGTTGATCACCTAAGAACGCAATTATCTTTAAAGAAAGCTATCTAGAAGATTCTAACCAAACAAAGAAAGTACATCTCAGAAATATAGACAGATACTGAAGGGCCGGAACGCTGTAATAATCACAATAATGTAAATAGTATATATTGTGTGTGTTTAGTAATATTATGTTTATGAAATTAAATAAAAAGCCAAAAGTGAATTAGCTTATCTCACCTCTTCTCGCGGAACCCTTGGGGTTCTTTTGCGGAACCTTAGGGTTCCGGGGAACCCCGGTTGAGAAACGCTGCTCTAGACGAATGTTGAAACGAAGATTATTATTGAGCTAATGAAAGAGAATCATGTGTATTACGAATACCAGAAACTCATTCAAATATTTTACCTGCAATGTATTTCCATCTGAAGACGCACTGCCGACAGGTGAGTTGTGATGGCAACCGCAACGGGAGGGAGATATAGCCAGGATCACTGTTGGTTAATATGTATTGTAATTTTTCAGTACTTTCCACCCTCAGTGGGTATCTAGAGAAGCAATTCTCTGTAGCTTTTATTCTAGAGTTCTTCACCGGACACAAATTGAACAGAAAATAGCCGCCATGATTGGCGGTCAGCTGCACTTTGACAAAAATGACGTGCCCCTTGATGTAATGTGACACAACTTTACCTGTAGCGTATTTGCCCCCGGCTTCGTTGTCTCGCGGACCATTGTACGGATCGCCACACACTCCACATTTCACATGTTTTCCGGACCAGGGAGGCTGTTAATAAGAAAATTATAACAGTATTAGTAGGGCTAGTGAAAGGTTTTCGGGTCTCAAATGCAGGATACGGGGAACAAACACTCTACTATATGTCAATTGTCATTAGTTAGTATTCATATAAAATGCAAATTTTATATTTTACTAGCAGCCCGTGCTTGACTCAAAAATCGTACGACTCATAAAGAGAAGCCTTCTCGATAAGTGACAGCGTCAATGAAATGAATAAACTGAATCCAGTACATGTGTTTTGTATTACTGTATTACTTGTTCTTCTATTGGTCTCATTACTTTTTGGTAGGAGGTGACAAGGTCTTTCGAAACACCATCTATCTATCTATCTATCTATCTATCTATCTATCTATCTATCTAAGACTATTTTCATCTACAGTGTGGTCCGAAAATCTTGTCACTCACTACATAATATAATTTTCTATTTCAGATGGCTGACGCGAAAATATGTGACAACGTCAATGAAAGTGAATAAACCGAGTCCAGTACACATGCTTTGTATACTGTATTACTTGTTCTTCTATTGGTCTCATTACGTTTTGGTAGGAGGTGACAAGACTTTCTCACCACTCTCTATCTACCTATCTAAGGCTATTTTAATCTACAGGGTGGTCGGAAAGTCTTGTCATCCCTATATAATTTAATTTTCTATTTCAGATGGCTGACACAAGCTCCTACACAGAAACGATGGCGTTCATACAGACCTTCTCGATATGTGACAGCGTCAATGAAATTAAATAAACTGAATGAAGTACATGTGCTTTGTATCACTTGTTCTTCTATTGGTCTCATTTTTTTTTATAGGGATGATAAGACTTTCACACCACCCTCTATCTATCTATCTATCTATCTATCTTAGGCTATTTTCATCTACAGGGTGGTCCGAGAGTCTTGTCACCCCTAGATAATATAATATTCTATTTTAGATGAAAATCATGGTGTTCATGCAGACCTTCAATGACGCTCTGTGGGGTATTATCAAGGAGAGATATTCACATGAACGGTACCAGAATAGGCATCAGTTGAAGGACGCCGTTTGGAGCGCCGTTTGCAACAATCAACAAAGCACAGCTTCGTAAAATATCACACAAGACATGGCGCTGCACCATTTTCTTCATACAGACCTTCTCGATGTGGGACAGCGTCAATAAAAATGAGTAAACGGAATCCAGTACACGGGCTTTGTATTGCTGTGTTACTTGTTCTTCTATTGGTTTCAACTCTTTTTGGCAGGAGGTGACAAAACTTTCACACCACTATCTAACTATCTATCTAAGGCTTTTTTAATCTACAGTGTAACCCGGATATAAGAGAGTTGTCGGGACCGGAGACGAAGTCTCTTATATCCGGGTTTCTCTTATGTCCGGGTTTGGTCTATTTTGTTTACATTACCACAGGCTCTAATTTGGGACCAGAGAAAATATCTCTTATATCCGGGTTTCTCTTATATCCGGGTTACACTGTATAATCTACAGGGTGGAATATAAATGTATAGAAATTACTGTGGCCACAAAATGAGAGGTCAATTTACATATTGATTGTAACACTGAATTGATCCCCGACTTTATATTCACATTATAATTTCCTGTTTGTTTATCAAATTCTGATTAGGTATTAATCTACCTCGTCTCTTCCCAGCTGTCGGTTAATTAGTAGGATTTGTATCGCAAAATCATTATTACCTAAAAAAAAAAAAACAATCTAAAAGTACAGGTATTACTTGTTCTTCTATTGGTCTCATTACATTTTTGTAAGGGGTGACAAAACTTTCGGACCACCCTATATTTATTAATCTATCTAAGGCTATTTGGATCTACAGGGTGGTCCGAAAGTCTTGTCACCCGTACATAATATAATTTCCTATTTCAGATGGCTGACACGAACTCCTAGAGTTTGGAAGAGAGACTGCTCACAAGTGTATGGACATGACCTTGTGAACAAACTGAATCCAGTACATGTGCTTTACACTACTTATTCTTCTATTGTTCTCATTACTTTTTTTGGAGTGGGTGACAAGACTTTTGGACTAACCTGTACAATAATGTACCATAGACAATATAGGCGAACAATTCAACAAGAAAAAATTGAAAATAAGTACAATGCATCTAAATACAAATGAGAGACCTGTCATAATTGATCATTCCATCTTAAATAAATGAAGTGCCCTGTTTAATATTGATCTTTCTTCGTATGTCAAGGACTTTTATTATGAAGATTGAATAACAAGAGCCTTTGAACAACCGAGTATGAACCTAACGAAACTGATTCTTTATTATCTACTGAAGAGCGTTAACAAAACAAGGGCAGATAATTAGTTTGGTTTGTTTTGTTTTACGGCATAAAAATATTACCAGCAGTAAAAATTTTGTCGGCATTAAATAACTTGAAATTGATTTGTATTTTATATGAATACTACCTTATTAAGATCTTGTCGGTATTAAATAATTATACATTGAGGTTGTACTGATGGTAATATTTTTTTCAGAAAGTATTTCTGGTAATATTTTTTTTTTTTTCATAAAGTATTTCTGTTATTTTTTTTTTTTTTTCCCAGAAAGTATTTCTGGTAATTTTTTTTTTTTTCAGAAAGTATTTCTGTTTTTTTTTTTGTTTGTTTTTTTTTTCCCAGAAAGTATTTCTGGTAATATTTTTTTCAGAAGGTATTTCTGGTAATGTTTTTTTTTTTTTTCAGAAAGTATTTCTTGTAATTTTTTTTTTTTCAGAAAGTATTTCTGGTAATATTTTTCCAAAAAATGAATTGCTGATAATATTTCTTTTTGTAAAAAAGTATTGCTTGTAATAATTTTTTCTTCAAAAATGTATTGCTGGTAATATTTTTTTACAAAAATATATTTCTAGTATTAAAACCTATTTTTATACGTTTTGACCCCAGTTTGGGGGTTAACTATTTGCCCATAGCTGGGGCCCTAACAGGTTCTACCACCCCGAATCAGGGTGGACACCAGAAATTAAGAGGTGGTTCCACGCTCCTCAAAACTTCCTGGCCAGAGGCAGGGCCAGATTAAGACCCATAGGGGCCCTAAACACTTAAAAGATTTTCGGGCCCCCATAGATCTGTGAGTTAAGTATGCTAGTACAGAGTCTTGGTGAGTCGTGCAAATAAAGGATATCAATTGAGAGCATGCAACGTTTTTTTTTTTAAGCGTATCACCCCAAGCAAGACTGGAGGCCACTATCACGCAAGGGGTTATAGAAGGGTTGGAGGAAGAGCAGATAGGAGTGGTAAAGGAGAGGATGTGGAGAAAGAGAAAGACAGTGGATCGATCAAGGCAAAGGGGTTACAGAAGATTTGGAGCGAGAGCAGATAGGAATGAAAGGTGAAAGGATGTGGAGAAGGGAAGTGGATAGATCAAGGCAACTGGAGATGTCGATTGACGCTACACTTAAACCCTTGGAGATTGTATTTGTCAGGGAAACAGTAATAGGGAAGGGAGTTCCACAGGCGAGATGTGCGAGACATGAAGCTATTGGAGTAGAAGAGACGTCTACATCTAACAGTTTCAACGGTGAAGGGGTGGGAACGGGATGCCAGGCTCGTGGGACGTTTAAATTCACGAGGCCTAGGGACAAGCGAAAGCAGCCCCTCGGAGCAATTACCGTGAAAGTATTTGTAAAAAAGACAGAGCGAGGCAACGGCGCGTCTGTGAGAGAGCGACTGCAGACGAGATGACAGATCAGGGCCACCAGAAGTGGTCATGTAATCAACAAACCAGCGTGTCACATAAACATTTATTTAGCTATCATGACGGTTTTTCAAGTGAATTAAGAGCGAGGCCAGAAAGAACCAAGAAAGAACCAATCACAGCTGAGCAGCCACTGTCACGTGAGCCACAAACAGATTCTAGCAGAACTGTGACCAGAAGTGGTCGTGTAATTAACAAACTAGTGTGTCACATAAACATATGATTAGCATAATGTCAAGCGAACGTGAAGGTAGTCTACTCCTGTTCACAAAGATTAAATCCCATTAAGTTAATTATTAACACTAAATTATTCAAGAGAACTGATGTGATGCATTGAGTAAATAAAAACCTTATTATCGCTCATTTCCTTATTAACCAATCAGAATGGCAATAAAGATTCACCGCGGGTCACTTGTCTCCTCGTTTATAATGGCACCCGTTGATTCAAATGTTAATCATGTTTGATTTATTTCAACATATACAACATCATATCATTACAATTTCAGTGGAACCCTCTTCCCTTGATGCCCTAGACACGTACTTATTTTGATTAATGGTCAATCCAGCCCTGATCAGAAGCCTTGCGCTCGGATGTAGTTTATCGTCTTCTTATCCAGGACGCGGATGTAGTTTATCGCCATACCTAGGATGATTAATTAGTGTCTGAGTTGACTATGTAACATTCTCCTTTCATTGTATTAGATGTGTTCTTTGGATATGTTAGAATATTGTTAGTAGTATTATTTTTAAAGTTTATTATTATTCTTTGTAACTGGATGGAGTGTTTATGACTTTTCCATTAACATGTTTTAAGGAGTTGTCTTCCTTTGATTGTTCATTTAACATTTGGATTGTTTTGTTTTAATAAGTAATTCCCTTGAGTGAGAAATTATATTACAGGCTGAATTGATGTTAAAAAATTTTAACGTTAAGTCTGAATACGAGGTTACGTGATGTGCGGTACAGCGTCGGGTTGAAATTTGCCATCTCACTCTCGTTGCTGGGTTAAGATGTCGTTTTTATAATAAACACGCGTCATGTGATAGGCTCCGAATAATTTTGGCGCAGTTGTGTTTATGACTTTTCCATTAACATTTAGCATTCCGTTACCACTTTTTCATCAATATCGATTTTCGTGCAAAAAGCGGATCACATGTTTTTAGAAAAACTTAACTTCCCATTGGACAATAAATATTAAATTTATCTCGTGTATCTTCAGGTGCATTGTTCTCAATCAGCAAAACAAAACATATCAGGCTCCAGACTGAGTTTTGTAAGACGCTTTCTGAGTGGTTAACAAATATTAAAAAAAACATTTTACCTGCTCACTACTACGTCCGAATAACATCACCTAGTTTTTGACCTGACGAAAAAACAATGCTTTTTGGAGCCTATCACGTGATTAAAAAACATATAAATTGAATGTACGAGCGAACCCAGTCCGTGAGAATTTACGTCGACTAGCATTTGCTAAACGAGTTCACGACGCTTGTATCCTTACTGCAGCGAAGTACAAAGTTAGAATCTCAAGTTCTTTAACATTGAATAACTTCACTGTAATTCAAGCTAAAATTTCAACTAAACAACTCACTCAGCAACTTCTTCTGGAACTTACTAAAAACTATTCAATCACGCTATTGAATCTTACGAAACTTAATTACAAACATTACGAACAATACATTCCACTACGAGCAACGAAAACAAATTAGACATTTACGGAACATTCACTTCTCCAACTTCTTTAAAGCTAAAAGTTTATCAACATATTTTTAGCTTTACAGGATACTTTAAACTCTCAGTGAACATTTTGAGCAACAAGTTAATTCAACTTTTTGTGAGCTCAGGTAAATAAATATTTAGTAGTCTTGACTTTAACTCAGTCAAAGGGAAGCAACTCCTATTAATAATTCATGTAAAACCGTTGACAGATAAAAATATAAATATTGTATCTGTTATGAAAAGTTATTTTCTTGTGTTTTTCTCTTGTTTGCTTTTTGTTTGCTTACACATTCGTAAAGTAAGAAGTGTTCGGGTTGATTTACGCCGTCAATACCGCTACAAACACGTTTTACGGAGTTGTCTTCCTTTGATTGTTCATTTAACTTTTGGATTGTTTTGTTTTAATAAGTAACTCGCTTGAGTGTGAAATTATATTACAGACTGAATTGATGTTAAAAGTCTTAAAAGGTTACGTGACGTAAGGTACAGCGTCGGGTTGAAATTTGCCATCTCGTTCTCGTTGCTGGGTTAAGATGTTTTTATAATAAACACGCGTCACGTGATAGGCTCCAAATGATTTGGCGCAGTTGTGTTTTCGTTCAGATCAGAAACTAAGTCGATACACTTTGGACATATATATATTTTATATTTGTCAGCCAATCAGAAAGCGTCTTTCGTTTGGAGCCAGTTTTATTGGGTTTTATGAACAATGTAGGATTCTGGCGGAGTTCACCACATTAATTTAACTTTAGATTAGGAAACAAGGCTGATGCAGAAAATGATAAGCCAAAGACATTGTTACACATAAAATATATGTATATTAGCAAGATGTACAATATCAAACAACGACGTGAAAGAAAGCATGCATTTAAGTAAGAAAAGGTAGAAATAAACAAGAGTTGTCTCTCTTTATCTGTTATTTTAGTATTTCAAAGTTTACTGGAATAATGTTCATGAGAGTCTCTTATAATGTCTGTTCTTAAAAGATTTGCCGTGTTAGAAAAGATTATGTGAGTGTATACAAGGTATGTTCAGCTTGTGAGTGGTGTGTGTGAGTGAGAAGGTTGGCGCATGGTTTCAACTGTCGTGGATTCGTTTGGCAGCTGAATTCTCACTAATTAGCTAAGAAAAATTCTTGCTTAAATAAGTGACTATTGGCTCCAGATCGCTGCGTGGAAAGAATTATTCTTCACATACAGACAATCTGATTGGTTGGCATCGACCAATCAGCGAGCGAGCTTTGGTGAGACTTAAGAAAGCTTCTGTGATCCGTTTCTCCCAAAAGTGCACAAAACTGACTACATAAAAATAGAGCGATTGTAAAATTGTCGCATTGCTGCGATTTGTAAATTGTCTATGATAACGTAGTGGTGATTAATTAACCAATGAATGCTTGGCATTCTATGTGATTTGTATTTGTATGTTGTATGTATGGACTTCTGGTTAGTATTACTATTACTAAAAAAGAAAGAAAAAAATCAAAGATCCTCCTGAGTGGATGATCACGGAATAAAAAATTATTTTATCAAGATATATTACCTTCTTAATTGATTTAAAAGAACTGTTCAGAAAGAAAATTACAATTTAAAAAAAATAAGTACTACTGAAATTAGCACTTCTGCCCCCTCCTCCCCAGTAGACATGGGGCCCCCACATGGTTGAGAGGTTCAGGGTAGTAAGGAAAATTGGGGGGAAAGTCAGCGCTTTTTTAAATTACCAAAAATCAGGGAATTATCCAATTTAAATGAAAATTTCGGTACATATTCATTATTTACTTTTATAATGAATAGTTTTTTTTGTTTTTTTTTTTAATCTGAGAAAATGTTATTTTTTTTGTAATAACCACCAATATTTTTATGACTAAATTTTATTCAAAAAAATGTTTACGTCGCAAATATTTTACATTTCCATAAAGATTAATCGCCGACGCATCTCCGCTGAAAAAAAAAAAGTTTTACAAAGATTCCAACATAACATAAAAAAGGGATTGTCTTTAAAATTTCTTCTAAAAACAGTATTTCCGTTTTCGGGAGAATTTTTCATGTCTTGAAATCTTTAAACACTTTTATTTTTTTAACCAATCATTTTGTGAGTTTTATCTTTCTAGGAATGTGAAAAATAAGGACTATAAATTTTATTTTAATTACTAGCTGTGGACTTCTGATTAGTATTACGATTAGTAAAAAAAAAATCAGAGATCCTCCTTAGTGGATGGTCTCGGAATAAAAAATAATTTTATTGAGATATATCGCATTCTTATCTAATTTAAAAGAACTGTTCAGAAAGAAAATTAAAATTTAAAGAAATAAGCGCTCCTGAAATTAGCCCGTGCCTACCTCTCCTCAGTACGCATGGAGCCCAAACGCTGTTGAGACGTTTGGAGTAGTAAGCAACTTTTTATAATGAATAGTTTTTTTTTTGTTTTTGTTTTTTTTTAATCTGAGAAAATGTTATTCTTTTTGTAATAACCACCAATATTTTTATGACTAAATTTTATTTAAAAAAATGTTTACGTCGCAAATCTGAACCTTGTCGCTTATCATAGTCGATAATTGACAATATAATTTTTGAAAAAAAAAAAAGTACAACGTACAAAAAGCAAAAAAAAAAAAACGCCGCTAAAACAAGCCTTTTTGCGGGCACCAACCTCCTCGGGGTTTCCTGCCTAGTACAACACCCCAAACCCACCCACAGGCCATGCAGATACACGATGTATATTATTAGTTGATGACTGACAATGTAAAAATTGCCGTTTCGATTGTTTTTTCGGAAGCATCTATTAAAAATCATTCAAATTTCTATTTGAAATACTCCACAGTATTTTTTCTGGAATTAGAATATTTAATCCTTTAGCTTTCAATTGAAGCGGTTGGAAAACTTCGAAAAGGATTTTTCCTTTACGAAAAATACATTTAAATCTTAGGTATACCGAATTTTAATGGGTACCTAAAATAATTGTAACGTTAGTTTAAAAATAGTTTTCAAAATGGTCAGGGATAAGACCCTGCATACCGTGGACCGATAGTTAGCAAAACAATCTTGTGCAGCAACGACTTGTGTGATGGAATCGTCACTGGGTGCTCCAATATTGTTATCATGTGCCTTACATAAGCAGCTTTTATAACATTAATTTCCTTAGGAGAAGAGAAAAAGTTATGAACCAAGGGAAATAATTCAGGAAGAATTAAACGTGAATTATCTCCCTTTAACTACTGCAATTATGGATCGAATTATTTTCTAAATTGTTTACCAATAAATATAAAAATTAAAATTATAAATTACGATTTATAAATAATATATAAATATATGAATTAAAATTATAAATTAAAATATATAATTTTATAGCTACATATTGAACTTCCCTTCTGATAGCTAAACTTTATAAATTTAATGGTAGTACTGAATTGGCAGTAAGGTCTCATCCTTTTACAGTTACAATAGCTAGATTTAACCACATTCTATGTTTGATTCTTCTCTCGCACTTCTCGCTTGTGGAACTCTCTTCCGGCTTCTCACTTCCCAGTCAACTTTGACCTTCCAAAATTTAAATGCGATGTCAATCGTTATCTTCCGTCCTCTTAATTCTTGTTCTTTTCTTGTTCTCTCTATTTAATAGTGTAGTGTTCTCGTCTTCTTTCACACTCAATAACCCCTCGCATGTTAGGGGCTTTATTGCCTTCCTTGTGGTGAAATAATAAAATAATATTCACCACAAATATATACAATATGGCCATAGGTATAAACACTGGTATAGTGACTGTCAATTTCACACCTTAATACGACCTCCAGACGAAGTTCACTTGGTGTGAAGATGCCACTGAGGCGTGAAACTGACAGTCACCATGCGGTGTTGATTCCTATGGCCACACTCTCTGTAAATCTATAAATGTTTTCTCTCCTATATTACGCATTCTTCCTCAATGCATATAGCAAATTTGAAACAATGTATTTATAAATATTTCAAGACATTTTTTATGTTTAATATACTTTTTGTAGATACAAGAATTTAAGTAAATGCTCTGTTTATAATAAACAGTATCAATGACATTTACCAGCCTGAATGTCCGAAAAATTGTCATAGAAAATATGCGTCCTCCGACAGGAATCGAACCTGAATCCTACACGGAACCTACACACAGTCTAACGCGCATTTACCGATTGAGCCACAGAAGAGCGTTTCAGATAGCAACGGCGATTTAACTGTTTCTTTTTTTTAAGCTACAATTCTACATGAAAGGCACGTCAGGCTATATGACGGTTCCGGATAGGATACAGGCTCGATTCTAAAATTCCCTGAACACATATTGAAGAACGAGGAAAAATTTAACCCTCACAAAGCATATTGAGGGCCAAGAAGTTAGTGGCTAGTAGCAAGCTATCTAGGCGATGAGCTTTTGTGAATGAATGACGGAACAGAGAGCGAATGAGATTAAGCAGAGAGAGGCTGACAAGGGATAGGATACTTCTTCTTCCTTTCTGTTTTACGATGGTTTTAACCACTAAAAGAGCCACTCGTGGTAGAGGGTTACAGAGTAAAAGGTCTAGTTTATGTGGATATGTGGGAAAGATAATGGTTGACCGGGAGGTTAGGATTATAGTGACCACAAAGCAGGTCGAGGGTTACAAGATAATGTTAAGATTATAGTGATCGTGGAAGCATCCACTTGGGAGTCGGTTCCACAAAGCAGGTCGAGGGTTACAAGATAAGAGGCACATTTTTTGAGGATATGTGAGGAAGATAAAGGTTTACCCTAAACTTGAACATGTTAAGATTGTTGTGATCGGGGAAGCATCCTCTTGGGAGTCGGTTCCACAAAGCAGGTCGAGGGTGACAAGATAAGAGGCACATTTTTTGAGGATATGTGAGGAAGATAAAGGTTTACCCTAAACTTGAACATGTTAAGATTGTAGTGATCGGGGAAGCATCCTCTTGGGAGTCGGTTCCACAAAGTAGCGGGTCGTGGGAAGAATCTTCTCGAGTGGAACCTACATCTCACCAATGGAACACAAATGCAATGAGGGTGATTTGCTGCAATGGACGTGGCATGGCGGATCTCAGCCGTGATGTTTACAACTGGTGGACCTAAGGAATATAGTGATAATAGTGTTAATGGAATAGTGATAGAGCGGCGAGAGGCATGCTAATTTCCGCCTGTTTGAAAGGGATTGTAGGGTGGAAAATAATTTGTCACCCACAAGGACCCGGAGGCCCTGTGGAGAGTCATGTTTACTCATTTCCTGAAAAGATGCTGCACTTTAAAGCAGATTGTTTAGAATACACACAATTGATGGCGGAATACAATAAGGCATCCAAGAAGAATGCGTAACAGGATTTATTATTAGCGAACATAATATTAACAAAGTACGATTCCCAGATGTCAATCTGTCAATGACAGATCGAATTAAATATTATTGGATAACCAGAATATCGCTATTACCAAATTCTCACAAACAAGCTAATCGAAAAAATCAAGAAGAAATGACTAACTACGAACTGCAAGAATATAAACTGCATGTTTGTCGGGAAAGTGGACAACCCATGTTATGAGTTGCGCATTGGGGGTGTCAAAATCAAGCCGCCCTGGGAGATTGGAGGTTTTGAGGAGTGTGAAACCACCTCTTAATTGCTGTTTTTTCCAGGTCCACTCTGACATGGGATGGTAGCACCTATTAGGGCCCCACCTATAGGCAAATAGTGAACACCAAAACAAAACATTTTCATAGTAAAAATCCCAGTAATACATCTATATATAGTAAACTTATCAACAATACCTATTTATAGGGGGGTGGCACCTGCTAATAATGAACCCCCCAACGAAAAAAAGAATTATGAAATTATATAAATACATTTTAATAGTAAAATTACCATATTTATAATCAAATTACCAACAATATCTATTTGTAGAATATATTTAGTTGAAGCCATATAATTGTGTTCAAAATATTTAGATTTCGGCATTAAATAACCCATAGAGGTGTTGATATGCCGCCAAACAAAATTAACCAACCTATTTATAGTAAAATTATCAACAATACATTTTTAACGCAAAATAAACAGCAGTACATTTTATCTATAGTTGAAGGCATACAATTACATTCAAAATATTTCCATTTCGGCATTAAATAACCCATAGAGATTGATATGACGCTAAACAAAATCAAACAACCTAACAAACAATACATTTTTATAGTAAAATCACCAGCAATATAATTCTATAATAAAATCATTTTATTTTTATTATAAAAATGTATTGTTCGTAATTGGCTCTAGCGACTACTGGCAGCAGTGTAATAGTGATTTAAATAAGAGTAAACCTTTTATCACGCCCATTTTCACTCAATTTGAGGTGTTAACATCTTCTCTTGATAAAGCAGAATGTTTTGCTTAGAGACTGCAGTATATTAGACGCAATAACTGACAGTATAGTAAAGACGCTTTTTCTCCAACTGTTGTGGGGCAGACCCCTTTTACACAAGATGGACTCGTCCAAAATATACTTATACTGACAGAGAGAATACCTGCAAGGTGGAGATACGTGGAGTCAGGGTGAGAGACACGGAGACAGTACACAGGGTGTTCACAGAGAGTTATACGAGAGTCCAGCGAGAGAGATAATTACGGCTTCACTTACAGAGACTTGTACATATACTTTCTACTAACCCGCATTCCTGGACTACTAATCTTCATTTCAAGTCTGTATTCTTACGTTTAATACACTTATTTTTCTATCTCAATTACTGGCGTTGTTTATTTATTTGTGCAGGATTCCATTCCCGGAATCCACAACACCAAGTATCTCTGAACATCTTTGTCTTCGGTGGTTTTAATACTCACCAAAACATTTGACTGAAACATTGCAAAGGTACTGATGTTGCCGGTGCACAGACATTAAATTTTTCCATACCTCCCTCAAATCGTGGACTTCCCCACTCGTTCCCCTAGCCAAACCAAGCAACAAGTTTCTCTATTGGATCGATTTCTTACCTCTTCTCCTCACTTTTGCCGAGTTCCACAATACTGTCCTCCAGATAACTCGGATCACCCTATGGTAACTATTGATATCTCCTTCCAAGCATCGGAGTTAAGCAACGTCGAACCAGGTCAGTACCCAAGATGAGTGACCGCTTGGGAATTCTAGGTGGTGTATGCTTGGTATGCAGATGGTGTAATGGCTCGGAATTGCTAATAGGAGGGTCGAGTTGTAATTTCAGTTGGTAACGTTGTATTCAAAAACACATGTGAAAGGTATAAATCCACCACTTTACCCCAAGCTATGGATTAATTAGTAATTATTGTATCACTAAACCATTATTATTGTCAGAAAGAAAAATTACAATTTAAAAATATTTTCTGGCTTCAAATAATCTGAAATGGGTTGATAATCCGTAGAAAACGAACCAATCAGACGATCAAGTCTCCTCTTCACCCGAAAGGAAATTGTCCAATATTCACTGCCATTTAGAAGGAGTGAGATTAAATAATATTTCAACACTTCTTACTTTGTTGCCTAAAACATTCTCCTCCCACAATATTTTTAAAGCGGGTTTACAGTCATTAAATGTTTCCATTGCCCAACCCGTCACTCAAATCGTGTACTTTCCTCCTCGTTGCCCTAGCCAAATCAAGGAACAAGCTTCTCTACTGGATCGATTTCTTACCTCCTCGCCTCGCTCTTGCCAAGCTTCACTGTCCTCTAGGGTAACTCGGACCACTCTGTGGTAGCTATTGATATCTCCCTCCAAGCAGGGGGCCCCCTATCCATAAGACGTCTTTCCGTTATCAGCATGCTGATTGTGATTTATTCCAGGATTTTCTTCGTGAAGCTCCTTGAACTGACATCTTTAACCTTCCAATTGAAAAATGCGCCACTGAGGTTTCGTCTTGGGTCAAAGCCGGCATGGATGCTTCCATACCTTCTCAGAAATACCAGGTGTAACCGCAATCCTCTCCATGCTTGACGCCAGCATGCCCGGCTGCCATAGCACACAGGAACCACTATTTCCGGCTATACCAGCGTGACAGCTCTCATCATAACAGGTGCCTATTTGCCTATTGTCGTAACAAATGCAAGCGACACCTCGAAGAAGTAAAGTTCATGTTTGCAGAGAGAATAAGTCATCGCATAACCTCTAAAAACTTTGGCTCTCGTAATTACTGGCGTCTCTGTAATGGGGTAATAAATAAGTGCTAGGTCTCACTTGCACTTATTTAGTACCCCCTATGGTAGCTACTGATATTTCCTTCCAAGAATCCATTAAACAGGGGGCGGCCCCCTATCCATAAGACCCTCTTTCCGTTACCAGCATGCAGACTGGAACTCATTCTGGGATTTTAATCGTGACGTCCGTTGGACTATTATCTTCAACCTCCCAATTGTAAACTGTGACACAGAGGTTTCTTCTTGGGTCAAAGCCGGCACGGACTCTTTTATCCCTTCTAGGAAATAAGTGCAAGGTCTCTCCCCAACTCTTCAATTGCTTTGAAATATTATCACCCTCTGCTGATAAAGTTGAATGCTCTGTTCGTAAATTCTCCTCAAACTCTACACTTGACTCGTCCGGAGTATCTTTGCCTAACTTCCTACTTAGAACTGAGTCACTGTTGAGTGATATGCATATAACTCTATCCCTGGTTGATGCTATCATCTCTAACCCAGATCCCCAAAAAGCATGTAGATCTGCTGGTATCTCTGTAATAGTCATTAAGAAGTGTGCTCCCGAACTGGCTCCTGTTCTCTCTAAACTGTATAATAAATCCCTCGCTGCCTCCTGCTTTCCTGTCTACTGGAAGTCAACATCTGTTGTCCCAGTTTTTAAGAACTCTGCTGAAGCGTCTAATCCATCCATCTATCAAACTATTAGCCTTCGACCTCTTTTGGAGAAACTCCTAGAGATCATGATCAATATTGAATTAGCTCATCATCTCTGATCACAGGGTTTTTGTCTCGGACAAGCAATATTTCATTTCTCCCGCTTAAAAGCTGATGTACTGACATTAACTGCGGAAATCATACTCTATATAAAAACGATTAAGTAATGTCGTCAGCGTAGATGCCAAGTTGAGAGCTGATGTCATCGGGATGTCGCTATCATCTGAGAATTTTTTTCACGTCCGGGAGTGAGTGAGTCCAACACTGTCGCTTATATATATATATATATATATATATTTTGCAGTTAATTCCCAGACCATCGACGTTTTCAAAAAGGAGATCAAAATATATTTGTAATATATTGGCAAACGCTAATTTTACTTGTGTATAATGTGCCTCTTTCACTGTATTAAACGCATATCGAATTCAATATTTCCATTATGTCGGCTTTCTGCATGATACCGATGGACCTTGTTATATTTTTTACCCCCCATTTTTTTGTGTGGGTTGGGTGCCGATTTTAGCTTAAAAGATGCTGAGTTAATAAATAAGCAAAAATAAAAATTACAACGAAAACACCGATTAAAAATTGGATAGGTTGCTCATAAGTTATGCTGAAATCAACAAAAGTACCAAACTTCACCGAAACAGAGATATATAAATCTTATATTCATTCTTCGAGTTGTTTTTAAAGTTGGGGACATGGACTCAGAAACTCTCGGCTCAAATTGAGATATCCCAAAACCAAACGACGCGCATCATCACAGATCACAAACTGATAGACAAAGTGAAAATAAAAATGTAAACAATTTGCCGTCAGCCCAGCCCCACCCCTTTAATATCATTTGTGGGTAATCTTTGAAACTATTTGGAGACATTAAGATTTAATTCTGGGCTCGCTAAATTGTGTCTTGACGGTATGGTGCCTGGAAGTCGAGGAAAAACCAAAACAAAGATGGCGGGATAATACAATTCTGTGGTTAAACGAATGGCTAGTACTAAATAATCTTGTTGCTTGGCCAGCTACTGCAGACGCTTCGTTTTTTTAAGAGGAGTGGGGAATATTGGTGAATCACTTTCTAAACATGAAGAAACTTAATCGGGACCAAATTAGCATTTAATATTGAAAGAATGGCCAAGATGAAGTAAAACGCAGAATAAAAATGGGGTTGATTGCTTTTGGAAAACATAAGGTATGCTAAAATCAACAAGAGTACCAATCCACACAAAAAAGAAGATATATCTTATATACATTCTTACAGTTGTTTTAAATGGTTTAGATTGTGGGACATGGACTTAAAAACATAAGGTATGTTAAAATCAACAATAGTACCAACCCACTCAAAACCGAAGCTATATCTTATATACATTCTTACAGTTGTTTTAAATGGTTTAGATTGTGTGACATGTACTTAAAAACATAATGTATGCTAAAATCAACAAGAGTACCATTCCACACTAAAACGAACATATATACACTCTTACAGTTGTTTTAATTGGTTTAGATTTAGTGACATGGACTCAAATACTTTCAGCTCAAATATTCCAATACGATGGATATCATCACAGATCATAAACTGATAGACAAAGTGAAAAGAAGCCCTATTATGAGTGCAAACAATTTGTTTCTCTGCTCTTTAATATCATCCATGGTAAGTCTTTGAAACTATTTGAACATTTAGTGCAGGACTCGCTATATTTTGTCTTGATTGTATGGTGTCTGGTAAAGGAAATCGAGGAAAACCAAAACAACGGTGAAGGTAAAACACAATTCGGTGGTTAAATGAGTGACAGGTACTCAATAGTTTTGCTCAAGATCCTAATAAATAGTGGGAAATTAATTATGTCAGTTAGCAATCTACCGCAGACGGAAACAGTAACAAATAAGTATTTAATAAATGTAGCCTTAAAGCGTGACATCAAGCATTATTAACCCTTTGAGCTCTGCGTTCCTGAACAATTTTAACCCTTCAGTCTGAGCTCCTGAGTCAAAATTCGTAAATAATTGGTATGTCATGTTTCACGGTAGATTTAAAAATAGTTACAAGTCTTTACCCACAGTTCAACCGGTAGCTGGGCATGAAGTCATTTTTCTCTACCACTGTTCAACCGGCCGGTGACTGAGCATTACGTCATTTTTCTCTACCACCGGTAAAGCAGTGGTCAGGGCTCAAAGGGTTACGAAGCTATTGGGCGCTATCGTAAACCGGACAATATTACATCCCCTTGCTAATAATAAATAAATAAAATAAAGTGAAAACTTACATTATAACCACCACAGTTGATTCCATTGTCGTTGTAGTTCTTGGGTACAGGGTAACCTACTCTCCACATGGTCGACCGACCGACTGGTTCAATCAGACGTCCATGAGCCCAAATAAGTCCAGCCTTTGCGATAAACAATAACAGACAAAATGCAGACGACATTCTAACCCGAACTGCAAGTGATAGAAAAATAGGGAAATCGTCTAGTTTTATATTCAACGATTCAATAAAACCGGAAAAGTGTGCGCGAAAATGAAAGGTATGGGTCTTTTATTGGTTGTAAACAGACGATAAATAAAAGAGTAAAATTAATTGATTTCTCTATTGTTGTAAGAACCGGCTGCACTCCCTTGTATTCTTTGTGGAGGAAATCTTTCGTTGAATGGACTTTTTACAAATGTTATTTATTCATTATCTTTTTATTTACTCTATCTTTTTTTCTCGGTGTTTCTTTCTTTTCGATGTTTTCTTTTTTTTTTGTCTTTTTGTTTCTCTTTTTCATTTTTTCATTTTCCTTCTTCTTTCTTTTCTACTCCTTTTTTTTTTTTCTTTTTTTTTTTTTCTTATTTTTCGTCCGTTTTTTTTTTCCTTTCATCCTTCCTGGTTCTTCTCTTTCTTTCATTTTTTTTATTTCCTTCTTCCCTTTTCTTTCTTTCTTTTTTAATTTCTATTTTCCTCCGTTCCTTTTTTTTTTGTTTCTTTCCCCCCCCCACACACACACACACACCTTTGTCTTTATTTCAATTTTCCTTCCATTTTTTTTCCTTCTTTTTTACCTTCTTTACATTTTTCTTTCTTGCATTCTTTTCTTCTTCTCTTTTACTTGTCCTTTATTTTCCCTTGTGTTTTTCTTTCCACTTTTTTCGTTCTCATCTGCTCCCTTTTTTCTGATTTTCTCTTTCTTATTTCCTTTTTTTTAATTCTTTTTCTTTCACTATTTCTCATTCTTTTTCCTTCCTAGATTGCTTCGTTCATTCCTTCTTTTTATTTTGCTCTCTTCTTTCTTTGTCTCTTTCTATTCTTCTCTTCATTTCCGTGAGCAAGTAACGTCACCGGGTAGTCGCCATATTCTCTTCAAGAGGAGCCCAACTGCAGTGTAGGGTACATACTGCTTGTGGCAAAGAAGAATTCGTGACTTGATTGCGAACT
>OZ038509.1:82519747-82784747 GCA_964036315.1 Acanthosepion esculentum
ATTGTAAACATGGCGAAAAAATCTGTGACTTAGAAAACTGATAGTCAAGTTACGTAATGAAGATGAACTTTCGATTGGGGATATTTCAAAGGGTGTGGGGAAAGCTAAGCGTTATTCATAGTATTTTATGAAAACTTGAAGAAACTGGCTCATGTGAAGCCAAGAAACCACCTGGCAGGCCTAGGAAAACTACTGCAAGGGAAGACCGATGGATTGGTAATGAATCAAAAAGGGGTCTATTTGAAACAGCAACCGCTATCTATAAAAGAGCTAATGCTAACCTTGGCATTAAAATATCAAGGCATACTATTTCCCGAAGACTTAATGAAATAAATCTGAACAGTCGAGTAGCCACTACGAAGCCTTACATTTCTAAAAATAATCAAATGAGCCGATTGAAATTTGCACTGAACACGTCATATGGACTGAATAATAATGGGATTGTGTTCATTTCAGCGATGAGTCAAAGTTTAACCATGTTCGGTTGTGACGGGAGAAGGTTCGTTCGACGCAGTCCTAAGGAACGATATTTGCCTCAGTGCACTAAAAGCAGCGTTAAATTTGGAGGAGGAAGTGTGATGGTGTTCGGCATGATTTCATTCGCTGGTACGGGACCTCTTGTTATGCTACACGGTAAAATTAACGCAACTGTATACAAAGAGATATTGAAGAAACATGTTGTACCTAATTTGAGAACTGTAATTAATCAACCAGTTGTATTTATGCAAGATAACGCGCTATGTCACACAGCGAAATCTGTTAAGACATTCCTTTCTGAGGAGGATGTTACTGATATGGAGTGGCTTGCTCAAAGTCCAGACATGAATCATATTGAGAATGTCTGGAAGTTACTAAATGAAAGAGCTAAGGAAAAGAATCCAACAAACGTCGAAGATCTATGGACTAATTTGAAAGGAGAATGGGAGAAAATACCCGTTAATGAAGGCAAGACATTAATTCGCTCATATATAAATCGTAACACACTTCTCACATACAAGAAAAGTAAAAACAACAATCGGATTCCCATGGTTTTTAACCATAATCAATATTCCCACACACTTATTCATAAATTAAAAAATGATTACAAGAACCTCCAATTAAACAAAAATATCAAAGTCATTTTCGCTAAACCACCCATCAACGCAAAAAAAACAAACACCTAACTTATCAGCTATCCTCACCTCTACCAAATATCTAAATAATACAAACCAAACAGGAAATTATAAATGTAATAAAACTCGTTGTCTAGTTTGCAAACACCTAATAACAGATAGTGAATTTTCTATATCCAACTCCAAAATCAAAATACATCCACCTCGCCTCACCTGTGATAGCAATAATATAATTTACTACCTATTCTGCACAATATGTCCTAATAGTGGATATATTGGCGAATCTGGAACTAATTTTAGATTTCGTTTCAACAACCACAAACAAGACATACGTCAAAACAATCCGTATTCCCCCATAGCTGAACACTTTAATCAATCAGGACACTCATTAGACAACTGTAAATGTATATTGATAGACTCAGGCTTTTTAGTACAATATACACACGAAGAAAAAAAGAGAAAGACTGGATTTTAAAATTAGACACATATAAACTAGGGTTAAACAAAGACTTGGGTATTTTAAATCTGTATAAATATTTCAATAGTTAAAAAATTTCTTTAGAAACCTTTTTAAAGAACATCTAAAATACGATCGTTAGATTTACGCTCAAAAATTCAAACATAGTTGCATTCCACATCACGTGACGTCCGCGTCTAACGACGGACGCTGTAAAGTATAAACAAACTCCCAAATACAGTAATACAGTAATTCAATTAATTTCTGAGGAAGGACCGAGGTGGTCTGAAATATTAAATATATATAAAAACATAGAAATAAATACTTTCGCAAAAAAACACCCAATTTTTTTCAGTTATTTTATCCATATATATATATATATATATATATATATATATATATATATATATATATATATAACAGGCTGTTCATATCCATATATCTATCAAATTTTATTCATATCTATCTATCTATCTGTCTGTCTGAGTCCTTTCATATCTATCTATCTAGCGATCGATCGATCGATTAATCTATTCCAGTCTCTTCATGATCTATCTATCTATCTATCTATCTATCTATCTATCTATCTGTGTCTTTTCATATCTATCTATCTATCTATTTGAGTCTTTTCATATCTATCTATCTATCTATATATATATCTATCTATCTATCTATCTATCTATCTATCTATCTATCTATCTGAGTCTTTTCATATCTATCTATCTATCTATCTATCTATCTATCTATCTATCTATCTATCCCAGTCTCTTCATTATCTATCTATCTATCTATCTATCTATCTATCTATCTGAGTCTTATCTATCTATCTATCTATCTATCTATCTATCTATCTATCTATCTATCCCAGTCTCTTCATTATCTATCTATCTATCTCACTCCATACATCACATCCTGAATCTGCAAACTGGATTCAATGAATGAAAATTTCAAAGAAATATTTGACCCTATTTGTTTTGACACCAAAAATTTCAAGTAAATGTGAAATTTTTTTCTTTCCTGAAAAATCAAACAAACATACGTTTTCCTCTTATCATAAAACCGGGTGTGTCCAGCCTTTAAAAGAATTCTCACTCAGAATTGTCTGTTTAGTGATCAATGAAGGAAAAGCTCCCTTTCACAAAACTTCATAGTAATATTTGATTTCCACAATAACACTAGGCCCGCTAAAAAATTCTATCTGCCACTCAGACAAATCCTCGCTTGAACTGAATTCAGTCCGCTGATCTCGAACATGTCGTTAGAATTGACCTAGAACGCACTTTGTTTTTTGGGTTTATTTTTTTTTAAATAATAGCATAAAATATATGAAATATTTATATACAGGGTGTCCATAAAGTTTGTGTGCACTTGTAAGTTATACATTTTTTAAAGTGCACACGAACTTTAACCTTTTCTGATATCTCTTCACATCTTCACACCACGGTCCGCTACAAGCTTGACATCTTTTGCTAAATGAGCGAATTAATTAATGTCTTGCCTTACAATGAAAATAGTCTATACGCACGTTGTACATTTAGGTTCAAGGAAAATTTAGATGACGATTACGAATAGATAAATATAAAATAGTCGCTTTATTTTTATGGCTTATCAACCGTTTGCATGTGATTTAAAGCCAGAAAATATTTTTAGAATGTAATTTTTGTTTTGGGATAATACTAGGTTAGTGATACAAGTCTTATTAATAATTAACCCATAGCTGGGGGAGAAGATATTGATTCATATATAATCAGGATTTGATAAACAAGAGATTATAATATGGAAATAAAGTGGGGGATCAATTCTATATTACTACCACTATATTAAACTAAGCCCCCACTGGCCGCAGTAGTTTCCATATATTTATATTCCAAAGCATGTAAATAAATCTAAAAGACATGACTGTGAAGCTAATCAATATTTCATTGATTATTTTTTACGGCTTATCAACTCTTTGCAGGTTATTTAAAGCCAGAAATTATAACGTGGATATAAAGTGGGGGATCGATTCTATATAACAATCAATATATAAACTGATCTCTCACTTTGTAATCACTGTAGTTTTATATATTTATATACCGGAATGTAAATAAATCTAAAAGACATGCCTGTGTGGCTAATCTGTATTTCATTGATTATTTTTTACGGCTTATCAACTCTTTGCAGGTTATTTAAAGCCAGAAACTATAATGTGGATATAAAGTGGGGGATCGATTCTATATTACAATCAATATATAAACTGATCTCTCACTTTGTAATCACTGTAGTTTTATATATTTATATACCGGAATGTAAATAAATCTAAAAGACATGCCTGTGTGGCTAATCTGTATTTCATTGATTATTTTTTACGGCTTATCAACTCTTTGCAGGTTATTTAAAGCCAGAAACTATAATGTGGATATAAAGTGGGGGATCGATTCTATATTACAATCAATATATAAACTGATCTCTCACTTTGTAATCACTGTAGTTTTATATATTTATATACCGGAATGTAAATAAATCTAAAAGACATGCCTGTGTGGCGAATCTGTATTTCCTTGATTATTTTTTACGGCTTATCAACTCTTTGCAGGTTATTTAAAGCCAGAAACTATAATGTGGATATAAAGTGGGGGATCGATTCTATATTACAATCAATATATAAACTGATCTCTCACTTTGTAATCACTGTAGTTTTATATATTTATATACCAGAATGTAAATAAATCTAAAAGACATGACTGTGTGGCTAATCTGTATTTCCTTGATTATTTTTTACGGCTTATCAACACTTTGCAGGTTTATTAAAGCAAGAAAATATTTTAAATTGTAAGAAATTTGGATTTTTTTGGGGGGGATTGAGATAATAATTATTTAGTCATACAGGTAATTAATTAACCCATAGCTGACGGAGAAGAGATCGATTCCTACCTTTGCCAAGGGTATTTGCACATAAGTGTATATAACGAACCCAACTGGAATTCGAGCTCTCGGATTAACAATTCCGAGCCATTAGCCATTACATCGCTCGCATATTCGTGCTTGCAGCACCTGGTATTCACCACCAGTCACTCATAGGTACCAGCTCATAGGTACCATCTTCGATTTTGCTTACCTTCGGTGATCGTACGGAAAGCGGTGTTTCAACTTGATATAGCCTTAATCCAGATATATTCAGAAATATTTCAGCTCATGTCATTTAAACCCTGCCTGTCGGTGTGTGATGTAGGCACGTGTGCGTCTACATATGTAAACAGTTATTAAGAAAAAGCATACAAAACTCTAGGGCTTCTATCTCGCACGGTTTATTCTCTTTTTTGGTGTCTGTAAGGGAACAAATTTCTTATTGTCTCTTGGGGGGCATGTCCGTTTTCTTTTTCTTGGTTAAGAAGTTAGGCTAAGTAAGAATAACTATCGTTATAATGGCCGAGTTCATGTCAGCCTTGCACTGAGTTGGAACGACCTAAGAAAAGGTTGATTAACTTCATAGATGCAGGTTTTGGAAGTCACGTGCCAACACCATGCTTTTGGAAAGTGGAGTGAGAGTTCAGATGTCAGTGGAGCCCGGAACGTAATTACTCCAACAAGGAAGAGAAAGAGATCGAGGAAAGACAATGTTTGTCTATTTAGAGACTTCAACAACGCCGCCTAATGGGTATTTAGCAAAACCAAGTGGGGTAATAAAATCTACTGTTCCTTTATTATTAAAAAAAAATAACGAAGGCGGAAAATAGAAATATAGGAATGACCCAGGTTGCTGTTTGAGGGGATGGTCTTTTTTTTTTTAATCTCTTCCCCTACTACGTCTTGGTGTTTCTAGTACAGTTTTTTTTTCTTTTCTGTCCGGAAATTGTAAAATAAAAAAGAGTCTATTTTTGTTCACCTTTTAATCTTGAACAAACAAAGGCGCCCTCTGCATTCTGTTGAGGTTTCTTCTAAAACTCAATGAATTACTTAATTATGATTATCTCAAATCCTCCTAACAATTTCTTGTATATCCTTGCTTGAACCGGCTTCTAATGCTCTGGATGGAGCGGCTTGGTGATAGTAATCGTGGCTCTCGGGGGCACAATCCTTGGTTAAAGGAACTTGGATGAGTTCCACCACGGAATATGTGAATGAGCGGCACTATGTCGAGTTTAATTTGTTACCTCTTCTTCACTTAGCCCCGTGGTACAGTTGGTATGACGTTTGCTTAATAACGTAAATGTCCGGGTTTCAATTCCTGGTAGTGGATGCGCACTGCTGATGAGTCCCAAATATAGGACGAAACGGCCGTCCAGTGCTTTCTACATTCTGTTGAGGTTTTTTTCTAAAACTCGATGAATTACTTAATCATGAATATATATATATATATATATATAATATTGCAACAATAATACTTTGAGTAGAAAGGCATATCCTATGTATTGCGGTTTAACTCATGCATATATTTTGATAAAGTACAAGGAGTACCTAATCCTGCAGGACGGTGAATAAAAAATAAATGGAAATTTTAAATTTGCTTACAGATGTTTAATAAGAATTAAAAATGAATTATCACAGCATCTTAATAAATATATAATAATGGGTCTTCAATCTTATCTAAAGAATTTAATCACTTATAAGTTGTACTGTCTAAAATACATTTTTCACAGCTAAAAAATTTAATAATTTCTAACAAGAATCAAAAAGTGTTTTATTTTAATTAAAAAAACATCCCTTGATTTTTTTAAAGAGGTATAAGCAATTTTAGCAAACTTTACAATAAATTAATAAAATATATTAGGAAGTTGAAAGCTGTTATCCAACTTAATCATTTGATAAGGTATGCGATTCAACTGTTGCAAAGCATTAAAATATAAATGAGATGAAAAATGATCAAAATCTTCATAAGGATGAGAACAACTGTAAATGTGAATGGGATTGATTTTTTCCGTAACTTATTAGATTATTAGAAGATGAAATTTTACTAGTTTTATTTTAAATATATTAAAATAAAGTCGTTAAAAGCGGAAGAAACTATGACTTAATCAGATAAAAATACTTATTCTTAACTTTTCAATAACTGAGACAAAAATAATTTTATGGATTAAAACTATTATAAAAATAAATTGTTGTAATTTAACTGCTTCACCATGAGGACAAATTGTGGCACAAGGTCAATTTTTTGTATGTGAAGAAATCAAATGTGAAATTGGCGGGAATTCTATACAATCATTTTTTTCTTTTTTATAAATTTAAAAAATAATTAAAATTTGTCTTAAAAAAAGAGCCTGACAAAACAACGTGAATTCATTTTGTGTTTATATTCAATAATTTTTATTATAATTATTAAATGAATAATTTATAATATTAAATGTGTGAATTAACAATGTTTAAAAAGAAATTAAAAATAAAAGTTTTATTATTAACTAAAACAGACTTTAAACTAGCAAACTTTTTAGAAAATTCGAAAACTGAGTAGAAACTTGCACATTTCCCTTTTTATCACACGAGAAAAATATATTTACATCATACTTAACTTAATGTTGTTATGATCTGTAGATTTTAGTTTACTGATAGTTTAAAATCAATAAATATTTATATACTTTTATCATTAGTACCAGAAATGGAAAATTAAGTTTTAAACAAAAGAAATCCAAATAATCGTTATTGGAATCAGAAATTAGATTCAAAATTCTTCGATTTCAATGCCGATTCCAAAACCCACAAAAGTTCCGATATTTCTGATTTTCGATTCCGATTAATCGTCCTATCAGTAGAAAAGTTTTTTTACGGCTTAATCTCTCTTCGTGTACAATCTCCGTGATTTGATAACGTTTTGCCACAAACTTTTAAAAAATATCCTTCTTAAGGCTTTCTTCATATAAAGTCGGGTCTTTAGGATACTAGATCTCCCTAACTATGAAATATATCGAATATGTGACCGTGGCATTGCTAGAAAACTTTTTGTTTGTTTGTTTGTTTTTTTTACTTGTTGGTTTTCTTATTGTACGTGAATTCTGATGATTCTTGGAAAACCGCAAGGGACATGGTAATGTTAATATTAAGGGAAATAATGATATACTCAATATGTTGACTTTCCACATGACCTGAAACAAAAGGCTAGGGAGAAAACCTCCATCAATATTAGAATAAACGATAACAGTGAACTTGAAATATCTAATCTTTTGAAAAAAATGTTTTAATGAAAAGATTTTATAAATTACAACCGACAATAGCGCCAACTGTTCGGTCTATGAATAGCGAATGTTTCCTGAATGAAAACAGTTTAGTTTACCATTGCCTTTACTGACTGCCGGAAATCCGGTATTAATAATAAAAATAGAAACCTGGTATTAATTATAAAAATAAAAATCCGGTATTAATTATAAAAATAAAAACCCGGTATTAATTATAAAAATAAAAATCCGGTATTAATTATAAAAATAAAACCCCGGTATTAATTATAAAAATAAAAACCCGGTATTAATTTTAAAAATAAAAACCCGGTATTAATTATGAAAATAAAAACCCGGTATTAATAATAAAAATAAAAACCCGGTATTAATTATAAAAATAAAAATCCGGTATTAATTAAAAAAATAAAAATCCGGTATTAATTATAAAAATAAAAACCCGGTATTAATTTTAAAAATAAAAACCCGGTATTAATTATGAAAATAAAAACCCGGTATTAATAATAAAAATAAAAACCCGGTATTAATTATAAAAATAAAAACCCGGTATTAATTATAAAAATAAAAACCCGGTATTAATTTTAAAAATAAAAACCCGGTATTAATTATGAAAATAAAAACCCGGTATTAATAATAAAAATAAAAACCCGGTATTAATTATAAAAATAAAAACCCGGTATTAATTATAAAAATAAAAACCCGGTATTAATTATGAAAATAAAAACCCGGTATTAATAATAAAAATAAAAACCCGGTATTAATTATAAAAATAAAAACCCGGTATTAATTATAAAAATAAAAACCCGGTATTAATTTTAAAAATAAAAACCCGGTATTAATTATGAAAATAAAAACCCGGTATTAATAATAAAAATAAAAACCCGGTATTAATTATAAAAATAAAAATCCGGTATTAATTATAAAAATAAAAATCCGGTATTAATTATAAAAATAAAAACCCGGTATTAATTTTAAAAATAAAAACCCGGTATTAATTATGAAAATAAAAACCCGGTATTAATAATAAAAATAAAAACCCGGTATTAATTATAAAAATAAAAACCCGGTATTAATTATGAAAATAAAAACCCGGTATTAATTATAAAAATAAAAACCCGGTATTAATTATAAAAATAAAAACCCGGTATTAATTATAAAAATAAAAACCCGGTATTAATTATTGTTGTGGACTCGGAATAGGTCCGAAAGAAAACTCGAACTCAGTAATTCAGTGAAAACGTATTATTTGCAAAAAGAACGAATAGAGAAGTGTTGCACGTCCGACTGACGGCTAAGTAAAGTAGTCAACTCGTCAACGGTATTTAGTGTCCTCCCCACGAGGGACAGATGTGGCACAAGGCCGGGTTTAAAGTGGGGTATTCCCGAGGCCGTAGGCTCGGCCAAAAATAGCCCGTAGATCCCGTATAAACGGGATCAGGTTGGTCAACCTCCCCGAACGAGGCTCTGCCCTTCGGCGGAACCTCGTCCGGGTTCCTTTCTGCTCAGAGGCAGAGAGTTCGACCGTTAACTCCTCAACCGTAGACGAGTCGTCAACTGTCTGCAGTCCTCTTGCGAGGCATAATATAATCATAAGATGAGTCTATTTTGTCCATGAAGGTAGGTCGCCATAACACCCCCTTTCCAAGCCTTTACCTCCGCAGGAGTCTCAATATCGTCTCCTTTTTGATTGGAGACGAGAGGGTCCGTGAACTTCCGCTTTCTTTTAGATCTTCGCGGTTCCGGAGCTGCTTGGGGTATTTGAATGTCGAAGGTGTCGTAGATGGTATCCATCACTTCTTCTTCCTGGGGAGTACTGCTGCAGTCATTCAACAGTCGTTTCCTGATTTGATCCAGGTGTCTCTTATGAGAGAAATGAGGGCCTTGGATTATGTAAACCATATTTCCAATCCTCTTTTCTATAGTACCATGTTCCCAGAAAGATGTATTATTTTTAAACATCTTAAAAAATACTTTTTCTCCTGGGCTGTATTTTTTCTTTGGTACAATAGAGGTCGGACTTTTAAAATAAAAATCTGGTATTAATTATAATAAAAAAACAGGTATTAATAAATCATAGATAGATTGAATTTAGACCCAGAAAACATTCCTTCTACTTATAGAGGGAAGGCTACATAGACTTAATATAAATAGCATCAAACATATTGTCTTCCCTAGTCCCATGTTTAGTCGTTGTGCACATATTTACGCTTTGTATTTAACAATTATGTTTTGTCATAATTCCCCGATTACTACAGACTTTAAGGCGCTATCAACCCTGACGATTACATTTAGTATGAAACAGACTGTCGCCTCTGGGTTTTGACGTCAATGTCCACTTTTATATTTACATACGCTTTATCGCTGATATTGAGAACATTTTAAACAATAGATCTAGCATGCCTTCAAGCTTTATGTTATCATATATGTGTGTGTGCGCACGCGTGTGTGTGTGTGTGTGTGTGTGTGTGTGTGTGTGTGTGTGTGTGTGTGTGTGTGTGTGTGTGTGTGTGTGTGTTTAGGCAGCATATCTTCATTCAAGTATGTTTGTATATCAGTTTAAATGTCTTTTCGGTGATTGTATCAATAACAAAAATACATACGTTGGTTTCACGACAACAACATTATCAAGAAGGCTTACTCTACACATGTCGTATTCAATATCTATTGCACAACATTTAAAAGAACATTCCTGTTCACATTCATGTTTTAGAGAAATATTAATTTACAATACAAGTATACTCCACCATAATAATAAAAAAGACAAAAACTTCAAATTCTTGAAGCACATAAAAATTCAATCAGCACAAAACAAAATTAATTATGAGACTCGCAATAATGTCTTAAACCATCTAAAAAAGCAATGTTATGGTATGCTCAAAGTGTAAAAAAAATTTTTTTTTAAATTGTAGTTTGATTATTTTATAACATTAATAATAAAAAATATAAACTTAGGTACCTTCCTTACGTATATTTAACGTTAATTTGTGTATGGATGTATATACATATCTGTATGTATATATATGTATGTATAGAAGATGTATGTATATATATGTATGTATAGAAGAATGTGTATGTTTGTAAGTATGTGGATTTGCGTATATTCTCTGGTTCTCCCTTCCTTCATCCTCTTTCTTTTCTTTTTAAATTTTGGATTTATATATGGTCGCGTATATCGATGTTTTTATAGTAGCGGGAGAAAAAAAATTCGTCAGTTCCGAATACTTACGCAGGCATGCATACACGCACGTTCACGCATTACAGCTCATACAAACATAACCATATATGAACAGTATGGGACTGGGCGTATATGCGCATCCATGTGCCGTTGCGTACATACGTACGCAATTAGTTGCTGCATTCAATGTTGGATTGTGTAGCGAACTCCTTTCGTAAGTCGAAGTGTCAACCGTTCGTCTATTTCGTTCGCGGAATAATGTTTTCTGGCATACAAGTATATACGTATGCACGCGCGTTTACATATCTTCCATCTGACTTTTTTTTTTATCTTAAGACGGTGTCTGTGTAATAATATGGTAGGTAAAATTGTTATTATTTTTAATTTAAAATTTTTTAATGCTCTTTTGTTATTATTTTAAATACAGACAGACAGAGACACACACTCGCACGCGCAAACACACACACATATACATATATAAATAATATATATATATATATATATATATATATATATATATATATATATATATATATATATATGATACAACAGTAAAAACATTATTTAGTTTGAAGAATAACAAAATCATTTCCATAATATTTATAGTATCCAAATCTATTAAGTTGTGCTATTTATCATTCTTATATCATCATCATCATCATCATCATTATTATCATCATCATCATCATCATCATCATCATCATCAATATCATAAGTATCTTCATCACATCATCATCAGTATCATCATCATCATCATTGTCATTACCATCATCATCATCACTATCATCATCAATATCATCAGTATCATCATCATCATCAATGTCATAAGTATCATCATCACATCATCAGTATCATCATCATCATTGTCATTACCATCATTATCAATATCATAAGTATTATCATCACATCATCATTATCATCGTCATAATTATCATTACCATCATCATCAATATCATCATCATCATCATCATCAATGTTGTGGTAGGATCCACCTAATTTGCATAGCGGAGTACCGACGATATAAATATGGTTGGTACCGGAAGACAGGGAGGCAAATCAAGAGATCCAACTAGAGACTCTGCCCGACTGCGACTTAGTCAACACATTCTCCAGGAACGGTCTTCCCAGGAATATACAAAAGACTATATGTAAATATTGTGTACACTTTCTTGTTTCAATACATTTTATTCTAACTACATTTTGTGTTTGCATTGTTATTCCATGCATTAGTCAAGTTTCAACAATGGCGACGAAGTAGAAGAACCATACGAAAAAAAAAAAAGAATTAATAATTGAGTTTTCAACAATTGGGATAAGTCATTGAAGAACCCAGGCTGAAAAAAAAAAATTATTAATTCAAAGTCCAACTTTAACGTAACGACGAAGGATTCTGAACTTCTGGATATGTAGAACTCGTTAAAGGACGACTAAGCATAAAGGAACGTTCACTCAGAAAAATTTGAAAGGTGTCGTAAACAAATAACGGTAATTTTAAATTGAAAAAATTATCTACAACGAGGCACCCGTTAAAAAAAAAACAAAAAAAACTGGCCGACTACAAAAACATGCATGGAAGTAAAAGGAGCACAAATACACCGTGTCGACTTTTGAAAGGTAACGAACTTTAAAAAATTATTGTTTTTGTTTGTTCAACAATATAGTGACAAAGTACCTCTGATAATAAAATCAGAAGTTGTCATTAAATTACGCGAACAGAAGTCGAAAACGAAAAAAAAAGTCCGACGGTCTCTGTTCACAAAAAAAAAACAAAAAACAAAAAAAAAAAGCAAGACATAAAATTAAAAAGTCGTACGTCGTTTCGATTTTTTTGGTCAGCTTATATATCCATGGATACACAAATTAAAAGTATATTCTTTGTTGCATGAACACTATCAGCTAAAGATGGATGAATTATCCAAAGTCATATCTGAATTATTCAAATCCCAGCAGATGAGTCAACAACGTCAGCATGAACAGTTTGCCTTATTAATAAGGGAACAACAGATAGCACAGCAAAAATATCAAGATAAGCAAGATGAAAGACAGCAAGAACAACAGATAGCGCTGCAAAAATATCAAGAAAAGCAAGATGAAAGACTTTTAGAAATTCAAAAGTTAACACTGGAGAAATTAAAAAACTATCAGGCAAATGAGGGAAATTCTTCATATTCTAATAAGACCATATTTAATTCGCTGGAAACTTTCAACTATGTGCCAGACGAAGAAAAAACGTTTGAAGCGTACTTTAAACGATATGAAGATATTTTCTACACAGACTGTGAAAACTGGTCGAATTCCAGAAAAGTCAGTCTATTACTAAGAAAGCTAGGTACAGCAGAACATAGCAAATTTGTAGATTTTATTCTACCGAGAAAAACAACTGAATTGGAATTCTCGGAAACAGTGAAATTGCTAAAAGAGCTGTTTGGAGCAAATATGTCGCTTTGGCATATGCGATGGTTATGCATGAATGTCTCTAAATCCGACGATCAGGATTACTTAACATATGTATCTATAGTGAATAGACATTGTGACAATTTCAGATTGGCAGAGATTACGGTTGAAGAATTCAAGTGTTTAATTTTTGCTCAAGGACTGGTATCCAGTAAGAGTGCCGAAATAAGACGTAGAGTTTTGTCTAAACTCGAATCTGAACAAAACCTTACCCTGCAAAAGTTAGCAGAGGAGTGTCAACGGGCCGTAAGTTAAAGAAAGAGTCGCAAAAAATCGAAGAAGCTGGCATTGCTTATATTAAAAAAATAAAAAAACAGTCAAATTACCCATCAGAGAAAAATTGGAGAAAAAATTCGGCGTATTTTAATAATAGACAAGAAAATAAAAAGAACAAGGATGGAAAAAAGGTCCCACCATATAATTGCAGACGTTGTAACGAAAGACACTGGGAGGTAAATTGCCCATATAGAAATAAGAAATGTTTCGTGTGCCAAAAGAATGGTCACAAAGGATCGTGTTGTAAAACGAAAAAATTCAATAGCCGAATTAGACAAACAAATTCGAATATCAAATCAGATAGAGATTTGAGGAAATATGTGACGACTGAAATATTCAAAAAGAATATCAAATTTCAACTCGATTCGGGGTCAGATTTAACAATAATGAACGATAAAACATGGAAAATTTTAAAAAGGCCTACAATAATGAAGTCAACGAAACTCGCTCGAACGGTAACTGGAAAGGAAATTAACTTCGAAGGCGAGGTTGTACTTCCCATGAAATTGAACGGGATCGTTAAAAAAATAAAAGTTTTCATTCTGAAAAATGGAGAAAACTTGTTGGGCACAGATTTTATTGAAACATTCGAATTGTGGGATAAACCGTTAAACTCATTCTGTAGAAAAGTAGAAAGTAATACGCAAACAAGACAGGACATTAAAGAGGAATTAAAGAAAAAGTTTCCGGAAACCTTTACACCTGGTCTTGGAAGATGTAACAAGTTTGAAGCTAAATTTGAATTAAAGGAAAATACTATGCCTATTTTTAAAAAGAAACGTAACGTGTCTTTCGCAAGTGTAGAGAAAGTTAACGAAGAACTTGATAGGTTGGAAAAAATGGGAATTATTTCAAAAGTAGAATCTAATTCATGGGCTGCGCCGATTGTGTGCATAAAAAAGAAATCAAACCAAATCAGAGTCTGCGTTGATTTTTCGACAGGGTTGAACTCGGTAATTAAGGACTACCATTACCCGTTACCGAGTCCGGAGGAGATTTTTAACAAGCTAAATGGCGGAGTGATATTTTCAAAAATCGACTTATCAGATGCCTATCTCCAAATTCCCGTCGAAGTTACTAGGGATAAACACGCATAGAGGTTTATTCAAGTACAACAGGCTTCCTTTTGGTATTAAAGTGGCACCAGCCATTTTTCAACAAGCGATGGACGTCATGTTGAATGATTTAGACTTTGCGTGTGCCTACTTAGATGACATCATAGTAAGGAGTGCAAACGTCGACGAACATCGAGAGCACCTCAATCAAGTATTTAAAAAAATTCAGGACTTTGGATTTAAAGTCAAAGAATCAAAGTGCGAATTTGGTTTGGAGGAAATTAAGTATTTAGGTCACATAATCAACAAAAGTGGCAGATTTCCAGATCCGGAAAGGTCCATTGCGATTAGAGACATGCCGACGCCCACTAACGTGGCGACACTACAGAGTTTTCTGGGGCTCGCAAACTATTATCAAGCGTTCATTAAAGGAATGTACAATCTAAGAGCTCCGTTGAATGAACTACTAAAAAAAAGACAAGGCATGGGAATGGACAGTAGAATGTCAGAAAGCCTTTGATGAAATAAAGAAAATGCTTACGTCCGACCTCTTTTTAACCCATTACAATCCTAAACTTGATATTGTAGTGGCAAGTGACGCTAGATCATACGGGGTAGGAGCGTGTATTCAACACATAATGCCAGATGGTTATAGAAAACCAATTGCACATGCTTCGCGAGCGTTACTCCCAGGAGAGCGAAGTTATTCACAGATAGAAAAAGAAGCGCTGAGTATCATTTTTGCCATAACAAAATTTCATAGATACATCTACGGCAGACATTTTATGTTAGAAACGGATCATAAACCTCTGATCACTATTTTTGGTTCAAAGAAAGGGTTACCCGTTTACACGGCAAATCGACTGTTAAGATGGGGAACCATTCTTCTCAATTATGATTTTCACATAAAGCACCTATCATCCAAAAATATAATTCATGCGGATACTTTATCAAGACTCGTACCGAGTCAAGAAGAAAGATTCGAAGAATCAATTATTGCAATTATCAGAGCAGATTATGAGGTGAAAAGCATGGTAAACAACATTGTAAGAGAGCTACCGGTTACTTCAAAGGAAATCAAAAAAGAAGCTGAAAGCGATGATTTCATTTTAGAAATAAAAAGCAAAATGGTAGCAAATGACCAAAAAGTGCAGGAGATTTATTCAATGTGTGACGGAATTTTATTATATGGTGAGAGAGTAGTAGTACCAAAAAAGTTGCAGAAAAGAATCCTACGGGACTTTCATATGGGTCACCCGGGGATTAATAGAACAAAAAGCTTAATGCGAAGCTTTGTATATTGGAAAGGAATGGATGTGGATATCGAAAACATGGTTCATCGATGTAAAGGGTGTGCGTTAGCAGCTAAGGCACCACCTATAGTACACAAACCATGGCCCAAGACGGATCATCCGTGGACAAGATTACACATTGATTTCGCTGGTCCAGTAGAAGATTATTACTACTTAATAGTGGTAGATAGTTTTACAAAATGGCCGGAAGTACTACGCTGCAAAAAGCCTACGTCCAATACCACAACAACTTTTTTGCATGAACTATTTGCACGGTTCGGTGTGCCAGAGTGTATTGTGAGTGACAATGGTACAACAATTCACTTCTGAAGAGTTTAAGGAATTTTGTGAGTTATATCAAATTAACCACATAACGACGCCGCCGTATCATCCGAGATCCAATGGACTCGCAGAAAGATTTGTCGATACGTTAAAGCGCGCTCTGAAGAAAGCCTCAGGAGTTCCAACGGAAAAGGCGCTTCAGCAATTCCTACAAGTATACAGAATCACGCCAAACCAGAGAACACAATCAAACATGGCACCAGCTGAACTAATGTTCGCTAGGAAAATTAAGTCAGTGTTTGACAAGCTTTTGCCAGGAAGAAATAGAGTAAAGAGCACTATGTATACAGCTAGAAAAAGATACACCGCCGGAGAGAAGGTGTTTTTCAAGTGCTACAGAAACAACGTTGAGTTCTGGGAGCGAGGCATAGTGGACAAGAGAATCGGTGACCTGATTTACATAATTAAAGGGCCGAAGAATACTCATAAAAAGCACCAGAACCAACTCAAAAAATGTTACGTTCTAGAGCATGAAGAGAGTATACCGGATGAGGAGGAAGATCCCATTGATGTAATGTATGATATTTTTCAAGTAGAACCTCCGCAGAGTGCTCCTGAACCGAAAAGATCCGGTAGGAAACGAAAGTTCACGGACCCATTGGACGTGAATCCAAAACGGAAAATATATTAAAATTAAGCAGATTGACATATACATATGAAGTATGCAAAGGGGATCTACAAAGAAATAACCATAATCACCCTCCCATATACGAAGCCAGTTTGAAATCCAAAAGGGATTCCAAGGCTTGGGAGAGGGGTGTTGTGGTAGGATCCACCTAATTTGCATAACGGAGTACCGACGATATAAATATGGTTGGTACCGGAAGACAGGGAGGCAAATCAAGAGATCCAACTAGAGACTCTGCCCGACTGCGACTTAGTCAACACATTCTCCAGGAACGGTCTTCCCAGGAATATACAAAAGACTATATGTAAATATTGTGTACACTTTCTTGTTTCAATACATTTTATTCTAACTACATTTTGTGTTGGATTATTATTCCATGCATTAGTCAAGTTTCAACAATCAATACCATAAGTATCGTCATCACATCATCATCAGTATCATTACCATCATCATCATCATCACTATCATCATCAATATCATCATCATCATCAATAGTATAAGTATCATCATCACATCATCATCAGTATCGTCATCATCATTATCATTACCATCATCATCACTACCATCACCAGTATCATCATTATCATCATCATCATCAATAACATAAGTATCATCATCACATCACCATTAGTATCATCACCATCACTATCATCATCATGATCCTCATCAATATCATCATTATCATCATCATCACCATCAATAACATTACAATCATTATCATTATCCTTATCAGTATCATCATCATCAGAGTCATCATAATCACCAGCATAAACACCAGCATTATAATCGTCAGCTGCAGCAGCAGTAGTGTCATCATCATCATCATCATCATCATCATCATCATCATAACATCAGTATCATCATCACCATTATCATCATCATTAATATCATCAGTATCATCATCAACACCATCAGTATCATCTTCATCATCAGTACCATCATCATCATCATCAATATTATCAGTAGCATCATCACAATCAGTATCATGACCACGATCATAATCATCATGAACACTAACAACATCATCATCATTCGAGCTGTTTCGACTTAAAGGCACACTGCAAGCCAGCATGATTTCTCATCTTCTGCAACTTTATAAAGAATTCTTATCAGTCTTCGCCAAACCTTTCTGTCTTGTGCTAACTCACAAAAGTGTTGCATATCTTCCAAGAATTATTTTTACGAGGAATGATGGAATTTTATTGATATTTCTTTGAATTTCTGTGATAATAAAATAAGCACATCCCATCTCCCCACTCGCTTGCAACCATCCATCACGATAAAATAAACGTTAAATAAAGCTTCATAAGCTTCAAAAGCATGAACATCCAAAGGTGTATTGCGATGACCAAAGATGCATTCCAAAAGCTAAGCATAGTATTAAGAGACAGAAAAGTTTCTTTGGAAACAAAGAAAAGAGTACTGAACTGTTACATGCTGTCTGTCCCCCAATATGGCAGCGAATGCTGGGCAATCTCCTCAAAGCTGAAGACGAGACTTGAAGTAACAGAAAGGTGGTTCTACAGAAAGATGCTGAGGATACCATGGGCCGAATATGTTAACAACAATTATGTTCTAGAGGGAATGAAAACAAAAAGTAAATTTATACTTGACATCAGGAAGCGGAAGTTGAAACTTCTGGGGAATGCAATGAGGAAGGAAAGCTTGGAAAATCTGTTACTCACAGGACAGATTTAGGGAAAGGTTGAAAGAGGAAAGCAGTCCGTAACATACTTAATATTACTTTAATTTTATTTTATGCATTCACACTTGAAATGCAACCTACGTGTTATGATGTAAGTTTAGCATCTGTAGCCATTATCTGTGATGCTTACCGCTATAATAATAGTAACAGAAACATTTTTAATATTTTAATTTCATTTCCATATTCTTATATCTATGTTTTATTATGTAGATATTATTAATAATTGTAAGGTCTAGAAATTTTAGCCGATGTACATATTGTCTGTCGCTAGAATATAAATAAAAGAAAAAATTTAATATTTTAATTACATTTTCTTTTTATTACATATCTGTTATAATATGTTTTATTATGTAGATATCATTAAAAATAAACATTTGTACTGTGTAGATATTACTTCCTTGTAGATAACAAGCGAAAGTAGATATTTCTTTCCTTATAGATAAACTAAAATAGATATTGCTTCCTTCTAGATATCAAGCCAGATTATTTGTTCCTTGTAAATAAGCTATGCTAATCCCCAAAGACATGGAGATAACAAGCCAAAGTAGATATTTCTTTCTTGTAGATAACCCGTAGAAATATCGATTGTTATCTACAAATCTGAATCTACTTTGGCTTGTTATCTACAAAGGAAGAAAAGATTCGTTGCTTGTAGATAACAAGCCAAAGAATTTCTTCCTTGTAAATAACAAGCCAAGTAGCATAAAGCCTCCATTCCTCCCGTCTAAATGCCGTCATAGTCTTTCCCATTTGGATTGAGCTTCAAAACTGATATTCTCTCTGAGACTTTCCAATGTCTATGAATATTATTCTTCAATTTGGGATTCATAACAAAACCAAAATTGATACTTTTTTCCTTGTAAATAACAAGCCAAAGTAGATATTTCTTAACTTGTAGATAACTAGCTAAAGTAGATATTGCTGATCCGTATAGTAATAGAGGATAGAATAGAAATGGTGATCCGTGTATTAATAGAGGATAGACTAGAAATAGTGATTCGTATAGTAATAAAGGACAGAATAGAAATGGTGACCTGTATAGTAAGAGAGGATAGAGAAGAAATGGTGATACGTATAGTATTAGACGATAGAATAGAAATGGTGATACGTGTAGTAATAGAGGATAGAATAGAAATGGTGATCCGTATAGTAATAGAGGATAGACTTGAAATGGTGATCCGTATAGTATTAGACGATAGACTAGAAATGGTGATACGTATAGTAATAGAGGATAGACTAGAAATGGTGAGCCGTATAGTATTAGACGATAGAATAGAAATGGTGATACGTATAGTAATAGAGGATAGACTAGAAATGGTGAGCCGTATATTTATAGAGGATAGAATAGAAATGGTGATCCGTATAGTAATAGAGGATAGAATAGAAATGGTGATCCGTATAGTAATAGAGGATAGAATAGAAATGGTGATCCGTATATTTATAGAGGATAGAATAGAAATAGTGATCCGTATATTTATAGAAGATAGAATAGAAATGGTGATCCGTATATTAATAGAGGATAGAATAGAAATGGTGATCCGTATATTTATAGAGGATAGAATAGAAATAGTGATCCGTATATTTATAGAAGATAGAATAGAAATAGTGATCCGTATATTTATAGAAGATAGACTAGAAATGGTGATCCGTATAGTAATAGAGGATAGAATAGAAATGGTGATCCGTATATTTATAGAAGATAGAATAGAAATGGTGATACGTATAGTAATAGAGGATAGACTAGAAATGTTGATCCGTATATTTATAGAAGATAGAATAGAAATGGTGATACGTATAGTAATAGAGGATAGACTAGAAATGGTGATCGTATATTTATAGAAGATAGAATAGAAATGGTGATCCGCATAGTAATAGAGGATAGAGTAGAAATGGTGATACGTACAGTAATAGAGGATAGAATGGAAATAGAGATTAATCTAGATGTCACCCGACTTCCTATATATGCGTTTCCTCTGTTGTCACTTGATTACCTTAATTCAATAATGGGATCTCCTGTGTTTGCTACTGGCGATCTATGTTCAAACTCACGTGTCGGCAGCGACACTTTATTCCTATATAACAATAATTAATCTCACCATAGCCTTTGCCTCAGTGATACATTGTATAAATTTCGCAGTGTGTAAATTTAACAATGTATAACTTTCACTCTCTCTAAATCTAATCATAACTAAATAGAACTTTGTTTAAATCTCACGACGGATCTACCTTGCCCTGTCTAAATTTGAACATATCTTAATCTCGTCTGGTTTAACGTTTGCTCTGTCTTAATCTCACCCTTTGCAAATATCGCATTATGTAAATCTCATGTGTAAATCTTGCGGTGTTAAAATCTTGTGTGTAAATCTCACTCTATCTAAACCTTATCATTTTTAAGCATCACCGAGTTTAAATCTCACCGTGGGTACGTGTTGCTATGTCTATATTTCATAAGTTCTAAATCTCACCCCATCCAATTCTCGCTGCTACCAAATCTCGTCTTATCCCTGGTTTTATTTTTGCACAGGAGCGAAACATTTTTGTCTTCACACGTGTTAACCTGATAAAAAATGAACTTGGTACACAGGATTAACTGATAATATCCTGAGGTGTCCGTCGGCTTTCATCTTTAATCCGATTAAAACGAGAAAGCTATTTAAGAAGCTCTCTTATGCGGGAGATTACAGATTTTTTGACAGGTCGCTCGAGAAAGGAGGGAGCCTTTGGAGAGATAATAATTAAGAAAAAAACGTGTTTCTTTTTTACTCTTTGTTTATAAGAAATTAAGTCGAATGAATTGCAAACGAGGATCCTAAAAGTCTCGACTTTAACAGGCAAGAACTCTCTCTCTCTCTCTCTCTCTCTCTCTCTCTCTCTCTCTCTCTCTCTCTCTCTCCCCATATATATATATATATATATATATATATATATATATATTATAGTAAAAAAAGAAAGAATAGTAATATATATAATCCGGTATTCTTATTGATATTTTTATTATTACAAAATAGTGCTGAATGTAAATTTACAGAGCATAAATAAATAATTATATAAATATACTTCATTTTAGGATATTACATCAAAAACATGTAAAAAAAACGCTACACGAATGCAATCGTCTTTCGATCAAAAATTATTGCTCTACTTTGTATTGAGCCCTCTTTTAAATTGAATGTTACGAACGCTGTAATTGGATTCTATTCGTTCTCATTTTACACACACACGCACAAATATATATATATATATATATATATATATATATATATATATATATATATATATATATATTTATTATAATTTTATCATATAGACAAAACCATTTTACTCACAACAAAGATGCAACCTGGTTGCAGTGCATTTTAACTGCACATCTACGGGTGAGGGTCGGAAATGGTTATGAACGATCCTGTTTGTAGGCAAGCCCGGATGTAAAACGTCACTTCCTTTTTCCATTCTTCTCAAAAAATGGAAAAAGGAAATAAAAAACAAAGCACACACCACACCAAAAATGTCTTGGAAAATAATGAAAAAATCATCAGCCTACAACAACCTATCAAAAACTTGCAAACTTTGCTTGGAGGAAAAAATAGCTATCATTACCTTCCCAGATCAAAATAAATTATTAAATAAAAGATCCGAGCTAATCTCAAAATGCAGACATGAAAACAAATTTTTACTATGTAACTTAAAATAGAAAAATAAATAAATATATAAACAAACAAAACAACAATAAAATAATCAAAATAAATTACTCCAAACAAATTACAAAACTACACCTGTTAGAATATGCGAATCAAAATCAAAAAAAGAACGAACGAAAGTTATAACGATAAAAAATTAAAAAAATTAAAAAAAGATAATATACTACGTTACTTAAAAATCGAGGGCCAAAAATATATAGTGTAACAAATAAATAACAAGTATAATAAATTGATCTAAATACATCCAAATATATAAATAAACTAACAACCGATTACGATAAACTAGCCGTTTAGAAAAAACAAATAAAGATAATCAACCCAAATAGATAAATTAAAAACTGTTCCGACCAAAAAAATAATAGTAAGAACAAACCACAACATCCCACCCCAAAATTCAACAAATAGATTTAATCAATGACAAATAAACAAATATACAAGATAAAAAATAAAAATGAAAATAAATAAAAACAAGCAAAACAATTTGACCCAAATAAATAAGCAAACAACCGACTTCCGGTAAATGGCCGCCATAATAGACTACCAACAATAAGCTATGTAAACAAATTTTTCCTACGTTAACAAAAAACACCGATCAAAATAAAAAATAAATAAATAAATATATAAGATGAAAAAATAAAACAAAAAAAAAACAAGCAAAATAATTTGACATAAATAAATAAACAAATAAGCGACTTCCGGTAAAAGTAACCGCCAAAATAGACTACCCATAATGCACCACTGACCCATATATATAAATAGCCGAGAAAAATAACAGCACTAGTCGCCTGACGATTGCACTAGCATGAAACAGACTGTCGCCTCTAAGTGCTGACTTCCATGTCCACTTTTATATTTACACACGCTCTATCTCTGATATTGAGCACTTTATCCCATAAATATAGCACACTTTAAGACTATATTTCTTCATATATATATATATATATATATATATATATATATATATATATATATATATATATATATATATATATGGTGTTTCAATAAGTTGGACCGATTTTAAATGTGAATTAAGTTTAAGCATCTAATGATTTTTTTCTTTTCAGATTTAACAACTCTTTGGTAATTTCAACCATGGAAAGATTAACAATCAAACAACGTGTTAAAGTTATCGAAGCCTGTTACGAAATAGACTGTTGATCAGAGCAGCATCTTTTGCGCTACCCAAGAATTTGCGTTGCTGTCAGTCGGGATGCAACCACCAAACTGCCAACCAGTACCCTTAGTATGATGAGATGTGGTCACCATCCACTCATATCACCAAAGATTCTTGATAGCCACCCCAGAAGTGAAAATCAACCGGGAATTCCTTCCTTAACTGTAAACAAAGGATGCTCCTCTACACCTGTCCAAGAGAAGGAGTATGAAACAGGTGTTTAAAAGATCTCCCTGCTCTTATCGCATTAGGTGCCCCTGAACAAATCCTGGTTCAGCATTCCAAGTTAAGTTTCGTCTTAAAATATAATCCAGATCACTTATTTTTAAAATGCCGAGAGTACGGCCCGACAGGGCATTTGCACATAGCTTTGTTCATCTATTTATTTCTGAAATTCTAAACTATTTTGAGACTTTTGGGGAAAGGTAGCTAATCTATCCCACGCGTCGTAAAGCATTAAAACCCTTTCCCTTTCTCAGAGGCAGCAGAAAAAAAGGATATTTTATAAATTAAAATGAATAATACAGATTCGAGAGGGAGAGATGAAAAATTCAATTGAAAAATTTAATCGAAAAAAGTCAAACGAAAAATTAAAACGAAAAATTTAATCGAAAAATTCAATGGAAAAAATCAAACGGAAATTCAATCGAAAAAGTCAATCAAAAAAGTTAAACGAAAATGTCAAACGAAAAATTTGAACGAAAATCCATCCTTGGTCCTAAGCTGATTTTACGACATCATCTCTGGACTTGGCATCTACGCTGACGACACTACCATTTACTCCTTCGTCAATAGTAAGACTGGTCAGTCCGACAAGGTCAAAATGGCAGCTGATGTACAAAACGACCTCAGGACCGTCGTTAACTGGGGCAAAAGATGGATTGTCAATTTTAACGCCCCCAAAACTAAACACCTCTCAATTAATAATCTGAGTGACCCTTCTCTGCCTTCCATCAGCTGATGCTATCCTTCAAGAAGCTGACTCATTGCGTCTTCTCGGGTTAACGTTTTCAGCTGACATGAGGTGGAAAGACTACCTTGAATCCATCGCTAGATCAGCTGCTAAGAATTCCCGTTCACTGTTCCGGGCGAGATAATCTCCGGAATCTATCTTACATATCTATCTCTCCCATTTCACCATGCTTAGAATATTGCTGCCATATATGGCCCGGTGCCCCTGCTATTTTCCTGTAGCTTCTCAATAAGATCCAAAGAAGAATCAGTAATATTATTGGGCCTGTTCTTGCAGCTCGTCTTCAGTCACTTGGCCACTGCCGTAAAGTTGCCTCTTTGTGCCATTCTTATGAATACTTTCGGATGAGCTCTTCGCTATGACACCTAGACTGTATGAAGTGCAATACTTCATTGGCAGTTAGGCCTCATTAATTTACAGTTCAGCAAGCTATATGTAGCCGTAACTTCTATGCTAAGAGATTTTTATCTCACACTTCTCGGTGCCGTCTCCATGCTTTCCAGCCAACTTTAATCTACAGATATTTAAATGCAATGTCAATCGCTATCTACTGTCCTCCTGATTACTCTTTCCTCTTCCCGCTCATTATTAATGTTTCTGTTCCTAATTCTTCCACATTCAGCAACCCTTTGTATCTTAGTGGCTTTACTGCCTTTCTTGTGGAACTCCCTTCCGGCTCCATGCTTTCCAGCCAACTTTAATCTTCAAATATTTAAATGCAATGTCAATCGCTATCTACTGTCCTCCTGATTACTCTTTCCTCTTCCCGCTCATTATTAATGTTTCAATTCCTAATTCTACCACACCCAGTAACCCCTTGTGTCTTAGTGGCTTTACTGCCTTGCTTGTAGGAACTCCCTTCCGTCTCAATGCTTTCCAGCCAACTTTAATCTTCAAATATTTAAATGCAATGTCAATCGCTATCTACTGTCCTTCTGATTGGCCTTTTCTCTTTCATCTCATTACTAATGTCTCTGTTCTTAATTTATCCACATCAAGTAACCCCTTGCGTGTTAGTGACTTGCTTGGGGGTGATACCGATAAAAAAAAAAAAAAAAACAGTTCGATGTCCAGAATATAGCGTCACTGACTGTCTGTTACATGATCGGCCAAGTGCAGGGCATACTACTTAGGGAAGTGGAAGGAAAGTTGACCAAAGTTTATCATCGACCACAGAGTCATTTTGTCGTTCTTCCTCAGAAAGGAAGTCATCTTCACTGCCGTCCACTGAGTTCATGATGCACCGTTTTTCGAATGATTCCTACGATAGTTTCAAGGATACCCTGCCAGGATTTCGACAGACATGCAAATATGAACGGACATACCTGGTCTGCGAATACGACTTGTTTCTGCCGTACGCTTGTTGAATTTCTGTGTGGCCATTGCCTGTCGGTTTGCTGTACATACTGTGTGTAAAACAGATTTCTGAAGCCATGAAATCAATCCAAGTGCCTCCCAGGTTTTTCCGTTGACCTATAATCTTTTGGCTTTATATTAATGATCTGCTTAAGAACATTCTCAGATCATTTATAAATATCGCTGCATATGATGGACAGTTTATGGGTGCCCCACCTCAAAAAATTGAAATAATCAGAGCCTGGCTGCAGATCTCTCCTCCGATCTTGATATAGCAGTTCAATACCAGAAAATCGGTTCGCAACTTTCACTACCTCAGAAGCCAAGCCATCGGCGTTTCATTATCGCCAAGCAGATCCTGAATTTTTCCAATCGTGATGAACGTTTGCACTCTCAAAGAGGGTTCTTGTCACGAACGACACAAGTAGAATTCATGGATATGATCTGTCTCTAAAGATGCTAAAAATGATTGAAACCTTGAACCGCTTCAGAAAGTATCTGATTTCATCTGCCATACTGTTATATAGGAATAAAGTGTCGCTGCGCACACGGTAGTTTGAACAGAGATCACCAGAGAGCAAACACAGGCGATCCCATTTGAATTAAGTAGAGCATATGATAGCAAAGGAAATATATATAGGGAAAATTGGCGAGAAGTCTAATTGATCACCATTTCTATTCTATCCTCTATTACTGTACGGATTACCTTTCATATTTTGTCCCCTCTTATTATAAAGATCAACATTTTAATTTTAACCTCTATTACTATAAGGATCACCATTTATAGTCTATCCTCTATTACTATAAGGATCACCATATCTATTCTACCCTCTATTAATATGTGGATCACCATTGCTACTCTATCCGCTATTACTATACGGATCAGCATTTCTATTCTATCCCCTACTACTATAAGGATCACCATTTCTAATCTGTCTTATATTAATATACGGATTACCATTTATAGTCTATCCTCTATTACTATACGGTCAACCTTTCTATTCAATCGTCTATTACTATAAGGATAACCATTTCTATTCTATCCTCTATTAATATACGAATCACCATTTCTAGTCCGTCTTCAATTACTATACGGATCACCATTCCCACTCTATCCTCTATTACTATACGCATCACCATTTCTATTCTATCCTCTATTACTATAAAGATCACTATTTCCATTCTGAGCTCTATTAATATACGGGTCATCATTTCTATTCTATCCTCCATTACTATACGTATCACCATTTCTATTTTATCCTATATTTCTATACGATGACCATTTCTATTCTATCCACTAAGACTATACGGAGTACCATTTCTAGTTTATCCTCTATTATATACGGATCACTATTTCTATTCTACCCTCTTTTACTATACTCACAAACATTTCTATCACTACTATTCCATCCTCTATTACTATACGGATCACCAATTCTACTCTATCCTCTCTTACTATACGGATCACCATTTCTTTTCTATCCTCTATTACTATAAGGATCACTATTTCTATTCTATCCTCTATTACTATACGGATCACCTTTTCTATTCTTATTCGAGTGTTATTCGAAGGCTTCTAACACCAGTACTGTTCAACGGCGTTACTATAGCTGTATCTGCGATTACAAAGTCTCTGCTACAACGAGCATTACGAAAGCGACAACGAGAATTCGTTGATACTATAAAAGTGGCCACGTATGTTCGTTTATATCAGAAAACATTTTTTATCTTTACAGGGTCAAAAATTAAAATATTGCTACTCTGGTTTAAATTAAGTTGTGTATTATACACGAGTGTGTATTATACACTAGATATTTTTCTTCAAATTCGTAGCTATAAATTAGAGGTGCTTATTATACACGAGTGATTTTTTACTAAATTTCAGAGCCCTAAATTAGGATTACTTATTACACACGATTGCGTTTTATACACGATAATTTTTTTTTTAACTTTGTAGCTCTAAATTCGGGGTGATTACTATACAAAATACGTATTATTCACGATTAATTGTATAATAATCTTTTCGTCTCATATGGCCCAGAATTAATGTTTGTGAGCAGTTTTTAACTAATTTGACCTTACGAAGAATAAAGAAATAAAATTTTACGTATGATTTTTCCCATATCACTACAATCTTAACCTGTTCAATCTATAGTTAACCGTTAAATTCCCCTCTTATTCTTATAATCTACCCCTTAACGTAACCTTCTACCTTGAGTGGCACCCAGTCCTTGTACAGTGTGAACCTTACTGTAAAAAATCTACCTATAAATTAAGGGAACGTAATATTGCCGATATTTTTTTTTAATTTTGTAGCTCTAAATTGGAGATGAGTGCTATACAAAAGTGCGTATTATTCACGAATAATTTGTAATAATTTTGTATCTCTAAATTGAAGGTGAGTGCTATAAAAAAGTGCGTATTATTCACGAATAATTTGTAATAATTTTGTAGCTCCAAATTGGAGGTGAGTGTTATACAAAAGTGTGTATTATTCACGAATAATTTGTAATAATTTTGTAGCTCTAAATTGGAGATGTGCTACACAAAATGCGTATTATTCACGAATAATTTGTAATAATTTTGTATCTCTAAATTGGAGGTGAGTGCTATCCAAAAGTGCGTATTATTCACGAATAATTTGTAATAATTTTGTATCTCTAAATTTGAGGTGAGTGCTATACAAAAGTGCGTATTATTCACGAATAATTTGTAATAATTTTGTAGCTCTAAATAGGAGGTGAGTGTAATACACAAGTAAGTATTATACCAGAGTGCGTATTATACATGAATAATTGATGCAAGTTTCACCTCCTGGGGCCCAGAATTAACGCTTGACAGCGGCTTTCAGCTGATGTGACCTTACGGTGGCTAAAAAAGAAAGAAAGAAAATACTTATATTTTAACTATGTTGTTATTGTTTTCTTCTGACTAAAAGGAATTTAGATATCTCTATAGGTGGGCTGACGGTTTTTGTAAAGCCGAGCCTCAAGCAGAAATCCAGACAGTCTGTCTTGGCCTATTTCTCATGAAGAATACAAAAAACTAAAAAGCAAAAAAAAAAAACACAGATTTGTTTGTTTTATTATTATTTAATTTCCTTAGGCCCAAATGCCCTTTGGTGTCCAGAGCATTCTCGAAGATCGGTCGGCAGTGTACGCTATCGTCGACACCTCTATTTAGCTCAACTATTCCCATATAAACTACAAATTCTTGCTTATATATTAGAAAGGGCATTCATTGTTGTGAAAAGATTTAACGCATAGGATATTTTCCAGACATCTCTACTTTTCAATCAACTCCAGTCGGACCGATACGATTTTATTCTTCTTGCCAAGTAAGTCGGATTTTAAATTTTTGAAATTTTTTATCAATAATAATAATAATAATAATAATAATACGAAACTTAGAGAAGCACGCGATTTAAGAAAAAAAGAAAAACACTGTGTTTGACAATAGTTGTTTGCCTTTTCCAAGTTATGTTTAAAATTTATTTTTTTAATTTTTTACAAGTATAAAAATATAAAATATCTACAAAATGTTATAAATCTTTGTACAAACGTCACTTGTCTTGAGAAAAACCGTTGTCCTGGTAATGAACGCGTCGAAACAAGCATGTAAGTGAAACATTCATAATATGTTACACACACGTTTCAGTTGCATGCCTGTAAGTAATTCGGATTTTAAACTGTTGAAATTTTTAATAATAATAATAATAAAACTATTAATAATAATAATAATAATAATAATAATAATAATAATAATAATAATAATAATAATAATAATAGAAACTTTGAGTAGCGCGCGATTTAAGAAAAAAAATAAAGAAAAAATACAGTGTTATAACAATGTTCAACAATATTTCGACAGTATGTGTCTTTTACAAGTTATGTTTAAAAATTATTTTTTTAAAAGTATAAAAATATTTTTAAAAATTACCAAAAAATTATAAGTCTTTGTAGAAACGTCACTTGTCTTGAGAAAAACGGCTGTACTGGTAATGAACGCGTCAAAAAGAGGCATGTACGTGAAACATTCATAACATGTTACACATTGCACGTTTCAGTTGCATGCCTAAGCCCTGGCGCGTTGATTACAATTACGACCGTTTTTCTCAAGACAAGCGACGTTTCTACAAGGACTTATAATTTTTGTAGATTTTTTTATATTCTTATACTTGTAAAAAAAATAAGCATTTTTTTTAAACATAACTTGAAGAAGACAAACATACTGTCGAAACATTGTCAAACACTGTCTTTTCTTTTCTTTTTTCTTAAATCGTGCGCTTCTCTAAGTGTTGAAAAATATTGAAAGAGTTACGTCAATGATTTTGTTTAATAATAATAATAATAATAATAATAATAATAATCTATATGATAAAAGTAGAGCATGTGCTTTTCTGTCTGAATTTCTGGGATGAGGAGTTATCATTATTTGCACAATTTATATTCAGACTATTGTCCTCATCTTTGTTGTTGTTATCAAAACGTTTCGACTGTTGTGCCCTCCGGCCTTCCTCAGGTTTATATCAATCTGTGTAACCTACAGGGAATGAATTTCTGGGATGAGGAGTTATCATTATTTACACTATTTATATCCAGACTATTGTCCTCATCTTTTTTGTTGTTATCAAAACGTTTCGACTGTTGTGCCCTCCGGCCTTCCTCAGGAGTATATCGATCTGGGTAACCTACAGGGAATTCTGAACTAAACCCTCTTTGTGCTATTTAATGTACACACACACACACACACACACACACACACACACACACACACACACACACACACACACACACACACTTTGACTATTTTTTTTTAATTAAGAAGACATAAAAATAATACTTCCTTCACCAATCAGTCTGGACAGACCCCGAGCCTGAGTTCAGTGAGAAATTCTTAAATTTGTAGACAAGAGAAAAAAAATAATTCTTTAAAATATCAGATTATTATAAAATGTTATTGAACTTTACGTAAATTATTCGGTAATACTTTTTTTTCAGTTTGTATCAATTTGATAGGTTTGGTGCTAGGAAAATTGGTTCATCTCGTCGTGCTAGACAATTTTCTCTTTTGAATCTATCTTACATATTTAAAAGTCTACCATTCGTCCATACTTTGAATGCTGCTTCCACATATGGTCTGCTTCTCCTGCTATCAATTTAGAGATTCGTGATAAAAGTTAAAGAAGAATTTACAAATGTTACTGGTCCTGACCTGGCATCTCGGCTTCAGTCACTTCCCCACCGCCGTAGTGTAGCTTCCCTCGACCTTTTCTATTCATGGTAATTTTTCAGATGAGATTTTCTCTATGGTACCTAGACTTTATGAATTTAAGCGCAGTACTAGATTGGCGGCTAGGTCTCATCAATTTACAGTAGAAATGGCTAGATGTAACCGTAACTTCTATGCTAACAGTTTCTTCTATTGCACTTCTCGCTTGTGGAACTGTCTTACGGCTTCTTACTTCCCAGACAACTTTGATCAAAAATTTAAATGTAATTTGAATGCAAAGTCAATCGTTATCTTCTGTCTTCATAATTCTTATTCTTTTATTATTTTCTTTCTTCAATAGTATTTTCCCATTCTCTCTAACACACGGTAACCGCCCCCCATGCATCTTAGAGGCGTTATTGCCTTGCTTGGGATGAAATGATTACAAATAAATAAATAAATACATTGAATAAAAATATAGATGTGAACACGCGAATGTATACACACACACAACTGAATTACTCTTTCACTCTTGCAACAAGCCCTGAAGTTATTTTCATTACGTCTTTATATATATATAGGAGTGGAGTAATGGATAACGGCTTGGATTGAGGATTCGGAGAGCCGAGTTCGAATTCTAGTCGAATCCATTACATTCACTTACGTGCTAATACCCTTGGGAAAGGTGTGAATCCTCTTCTTCTCCCTCCAACTACGGGTAAATAGCAGAACAGACTGGGTTCTATAGCCTTGGATGGCAACTGGTCTAGGAGAAGGACAACTCTGAATTCAAAACCTGCGGAGGGTCGTTTGGGGACCTTGTGGCATTCGCTGCACCAGGTCCCTGTATTCATCCCTCCAAAAAGTGTGGATGGCCCTGCGCAAAGCCTTCACCACTATAATCAAATCTCATGTGTCGATGTCGGGCTTTCAGTTGCCTGACCCTCATACGTCGAGTTCGACGGGAGAGTCCATCATATATATAAATATATATATATGGAGAAATATAGTCTGAAGATGTGGTATATTTATGGGATAAAGTGCTCAATATCAGAGATAGAGCGTGTGTAAATATAAAAGTGAACATAGAAGTCAACACTTAGAGGCGACAGTCTGTTTCATGGCCCGATGATTGCATCTAGCATGAAACAGACTGTCGCCTCTAAGTGTTGACTTCTATGTTCACTTATATATATATATATATATATATATATATATATATATATATATATACAGGGTGCCCATAAAGTTCGTGTGCACTTTAAAAAATTTATAACTTTATTTGTATTTGCGATAGAAATCATTTGTAAAAAGGATTAGAAAGAAGTAAATCTATATTTTTTAAGGTTTTATTGAAATTTTATTTAAGTTTCCACATGTCCTCCATCATTAGCAATACAAAGGGTAATACGATTTTGCAGTTCACGGAAAACATTTGCCAACTGATTTACAGTAATGCCTGAAATCACATTAGTTATTTTAGCTATACTTAAAACTAGGTACATTAAACTTTATAACGTTTTTTACAGATTATTTCTATCGCAAATACAAATAAAGTTATAATTTTTTTAAGTGCACACGAACTTTATGGACACCCTGTATACACACACACACACACACACACACACACATATATATATATATATATATATATATATATATATATAGTGACACGCATAAGTATTGGATACATGTTATTTTCTGTTATAACTCTAGTTTATGTTCGCCATTTTGCCTGATATTTGGTAAGTAATATCTCGTAAAGTTGCTTTAGTTGTATGTGGAAGGAAAATTAAAAACTCATGGTTGAATCCATTTTTTTTATCAAAGTTCAAAATTACCCTATGCAAAAGTATTGGATACAGCAATTTAATATTTTGTTGCGTAGCCTCTGTTTTGTTTCACTGCTTCCAGTCGCTTTCTGTAGTTGGCCACAAGTTTTTCACCCTGATCCACCGTTACTTTACCCCATTCTTCATTGCATAATTCCTCTAATTGATTGATATTTTGTGGATTCCGCTTATGAACTTTAACCTTCAAAGTATTCCACAAATTCTCAATTGGATTCAAGTCAGGAGGCTGACTTGGCCAATTGAGAGTACTAATACCATTAATTTCAAACCATTCCTTTGTAAGTTTTGCGGTATGTTTGGGATCATTGTCGTGTTGAAGCACGAAATTCCGACCATGTCCTAAAGAAGTTGCAGATTTCTGAAGGTTCTTCTCTAGAATCTCCCTGTACATGCTACCATTCATTCTACCATGGATAACTTGTAACTCACCAGTGCCCTTGGATGAAAAGCATCCCCATATCATAATGGAACCACCACCAAACTTAACTGTGGGGCTGGTATTGTGCTTGTTGAAAGCAGTGCCATTTATTCGCCAAACACTTGTCGCAGTGTTCCTTCCGAATAGTTCAACTTTCGTTTCATCCGACCAGATTACCTTTTCCCAAAACTGCATACCTTTCTTTTCATAAGTTTCGACAAACTTTAATCAGTCTTTGACATGTTTGGTTTTCAGTAAAGGCACTTTTCTTGGTGATCTTGAATGAAAGCCTGTACGATATAGAGCTCTACTAATTACATTAATTCCAGCACCCTTAAGATCAGTTTTAATTTCAGAACGAGTAATGAAGGGGTTTTTTGCACATTTCTGCTGATCCACCTTGAAGTACTCTCATTTATTTTTCTCGGTCTTCCATTTCTTGGAAGGTTTGCTGTACCGTCGCCATACTTCTTATACTTTCTGATGATATTTCCTTCTGTACTTAGTGCCAGATTCATTTCTTTGCTAATTTTTCGGTAACCTTGTCCTCCTTTGTGGCGTTCAATGATTCTATCTCGCATATCTCTGGATAATTCTTTAGTTTTTACCATTTTGAATCCTTGAATTGCAGAATGCACATCAAAGAGTCAGATGATTAGTAGCACTATATTGTAAACAATTGTGTGCTTCTCTGATTGGTCAGAGATAACATTCCAATACTATCGAAAAATTGAATATTTAATGTCTTTTAAAATTTCGATTGAAAATTTGAAAAAAGTGTCATGTATCCAATACTTTTGCATAGGGTAATTTTGAACTTTGATAAAAAAAAAATGGATTAACCATGAATTTTTAATTTCTCTTCCACATACAACTAAAACAACTTTACGAGATATTACTTACCAAATATCAGGCAAAATGGCGAACATAAACTAGAGTTATAACAGAAAATAACATGTATCACTGTATATTTATCTTTTTATATATATATATATATATATATATTTTCATCCACAGACAGACTGTTTCGCTGTTTCACAGCTCATCAGTGTGGCTAGACGTCCGGTTGCCTCTAGCTAGGATCGAAACCCGACTGAATTTGCGTCAGTCCGAACTTCTCCCACTAAGCCGTCAGCGTACGGTACGGGATGGAGGTGAATTTTAGCGTGTTTATTTTTAGATTCAGATAAATACACAGTGACTGACAGTGACTCAATTCTGCCGAAGAGTCGTGCAGTATTAGCTTAAATAGTCACTGTTTACAAATTCACACCCCAAACCAGAGGGCTCAACCGAAATTAATTTTTCAGGAGCTAATATTTTCAGGAGCTAATTATATATATATATATATATATATATATATATATATATATATATATATAATCAATTTGTCTGACGATCGCAAATAGCGTGAAACCCAGGGTCGCAAACTGACATCAATCCAACTAAATATGTTGGCGCTATCACTGATATTGAGAACTTTCTAATAAGTACCGCGCATATATAATATATAAATAATATATATAAAAAATTGCAAATAAATTATTGTTATTATTATTGGTTTGGCAACTGTCACTTTGCTGATGCCAAGGTGATAACATTTAAAATTTAAATATTTGTCTATTTAAAGTACTATATTCATTAGGAAATATACATATATATATATGTATAATTTGGCAGCAACTTTTCTTTCAAACATGTAGTGTTGAATGTTAAAGACAACATAGTCTTACATATTTTCTTTTGAATTTTCTCATATTCTCTAATGAGACTTTTTATTTGAAAATAGTTCCGAAATATGTATTGTCCATACGATGACCTAGCGCTTTCGAACATCATTGTTCATCTTCAGGGTCAATATTTTAGTCAAAAAATTTTTTTTTTTTTTTTTTTTTTTAAACAAACATTTGCCAATTATCTTGTAGCGTAATCATGTTGCTACTTTTTTACAAACTAAAAACGTTAAATTCCTTTTAAATTCAAAAGACGCGATGATGTTATATCACGTGCATGGCGTAGATTTTTATCATGTGACAGCGTGAAAAATATATATATATATATGTGTGTGTGTGTGTGTGTGTGTGTGTGTGTGTGTGTGTGTGTGTGTGTGTGTGTGTGTTTAATTGGTGAGTGGAAAATGTCATGGTGCCATTTATGACCTTAGGTCCCTAGGCGGGACCCGGAAAGAAATGTGTACACACCAGAAATCAAAGGGGAAAAAAATAATAATTTCAGTGTCTCCTTTCCTTCGTGTCCATATGTAATCACATCAACATAAAAATCTCTTTAATCTGATGAAATCCTAAAAGACAAAACGCCACACACGAAAACTTTTTCCCACTTCGCTGTAGATTTGCGATACCAAAGGTTGAGAATAATTTTTAAAAATTAAAAATCTTTATTGAAACTTTTATTTTAGTTTTTATTTCAAGCCAATTGATTAAATTTAATATTTCCAATAAGCAAAATGCGTTGATATATTTCAAAAATAATTTAAATTGACTGGAAGGAATTTCCATTTTGAAATTGTTAAGAATCGCTGATTTTAGCACCATTTTTAAACATCTTTCATCGCAATTTAGAAAAAAAATATCTTTCAAAAATAAAATATACTTTTCTCATATTTTACTTGTGGAATATCCGTCGGTCTCGGGAGGCCATCGATCTGCGCACGTAGTGTTATTCCCTCACCAGAGCGCAGGCCAGGGCAGTTTTTTTTTTTAATGAGATGGCGCACGTCTCCTCTCCAAACGCTACTGCTGTCTAATACAGCTTGGTGCCGGCATCGTCGGAGGAGTTACCAAAACGAAACTGAACAAGACATCGGATTGTCTTAGGAACTCCGGCTCCGGATATGAATTCAGAGTTCACCTTCTACTAGTCTGGTTGCCAAACATGGTTAGCAAGCCCAGACTGCCCTACTATTTACCCATAGTTAGAGGTTTTGAAGCCAGAGTTTTCTCCTTCTACAACGCCAATCTGTCCTGCTATTTATCCATGGTTGGAGAGTTTATTTAAAATCAGCCAGCCAAAGCTATAGAACACAGTCTGTCCTGATATTTACCCATAGCTGAGGTCAGAATTCATAAATTTCACAAAAGTATTAGCACGTAAGTGAATGCAATGAACTCGACTAGAATTCAAACACGTCTCTCTGATTCCACAATCCGCAATCCATTACTACTCCCTGCCTTTATCCATACATATATATATATATATATATATATATATATATATATATATATATGACGATTACATCTAGCATGAAACAGACTGTCGCCTCTAAGTGTTGACTTCTATGTTCACTTTTATATTTACACACGCTCTATCTCTGATATTGAGCACTTTATCCCATAAATACAGCACATTTTAAGACTATATTTCTTCATATATATATATATATATATATATATATATATATATATATATATATATATATATATATGAATCGAAGCTGTCTTCTATTTATTTATATATATTGTGTGTGTGTGTGTGTGTGTGTCTGTCTGTATTGTGCTATATTGAATGTGTTTGCATACATCTACATGCGATTACCAAGTCGCCTTAGCTTATCCTTAAAATTTAAGAAGAAATCTCCCCCTAACGAAGATGCACAGTACATCGGTAAGCATAGGACGTCCCACCCTACACACGCACACTCTAACACACACACACACACACATACACACACACACACATACATATATATATATAATGTGTATACACACACGTTCACGTATGTGTGTGTCTGTGTGTGTGTACACAATATACACTTATGCAGGTGTACTTATATATATATATAATAGTAGTTATAATCTTATAAATATAAGTAATTATACTCGTCTGGAAAAACCTTAGGTGTTTTGGCTTGTAATTACACAAACCAAAACCCAAGGGAAAAATAAGGGATAAAAAAAGAAGAACTAAGAACATGTAATTGAGGCGAAAACAATCGTCCAGAATCCAAGCTCAGAGTCCAAAGAAAAAAAAATCCCCAACACGATGTAGTAGTTGTCAGAAAACCAACACAATGACTTGTTTCAAGTGGTGAAGGCTTGTGTCGCACCATCCACACTTTTTGGATCTGTCGATAAAAAAAGTAACGGTGCAAATCACTTGCCACGGAAACTCCGAACGACAGTCCTCGTGTGTTATTATCGCGGAGTTTAACCTCCCCGAATCACAGTCAATAGCAGCCAGTACACGCCTCTCGGCAGACACACACACAGATATATATATATATATATATATATATATATATATATACGAGGGGCGACTGAAAAGATGATAGGCTGACTAAGATACTCTTAAAATAGTACCAAATGAAGCTTATTTTTCAACATAAACTGCGTCTAGAGTTTATATGCAAGTTATGAATTGGTATAAAGAGTTGCGTCTTTAATGTTAAAAGTCCTATTATGATGTTGTTTCGATTCTACTCAATATTATTAACTTAGATGTATAGTGATAGAGAAAACTATTGTTTTTGGTTGGAAAAAATGTTACTAAGTTAACAAAACAGACTAATTTGACTGTCAGTAGTTTATTTGCAACTATTTATTTTGATCCTTTTACATTATTATACCTTGTAAAACTAATGTAAAAAAAATAATACGAAAAGATTTTAGAACAAATTTGTCAATTTCTTAAAGGAAAAACATAAAAAAAACATTTTATTTTAAAAATAAAAGATATATTAACAAAAAATAATAAGACCCTCCTAAAAATTATTGCACAAATGCTCCTTTCTTTTCAATAACTCTTAGCAGCCTTTTGTCAACATCTGATGTTAGATTTGCAATTTTAGCGGCTGCTAAGTTGTTTGCAGCAACTTTAACTGCCTCCCAGAGGTCACACTTGCTGTTGAATTGCCTTCCATTAGAATAAATATCTCTCTTGAGGATGCTCCAAAGGTTCTCAATGGGGTTCAAGTCACAGCTATTTGAAGGCCAGTCCATAAGAGAATCTTCCACAAATCCCTTTTCTTTCAACCAGGATTTAGTAAACTTTGATGCATGACTTGGTGCGTTGTCTTGCATAAAGATCATAAATCTATGTTTGTCTAAAGACTAGTTATCAAGCCATTCAAAGAAATATTGCTCTAGAAAATCACAGTAACTTTTAGAATTCATTTTAACACCGTCTTTGGGTTTAAATGGACCCACGAGCTCATTACCAATAATCCCAGCCCATATCATGATCCCACCGCCGCCCTGTTGGCGTTTAAAACATTTTCTTGAGTCATGTTGCTTGCAAACCCATCCCCGAGCCCATCCATCGGGCCCATCGAGGGTGATCCTTGATTCGTCTGTAAAAAGCACTTGACTGAAATCAGTTTTCATGTATTTTTTGGCCCACTGCAATCTTCTTTCCTTATGTTTTTTTGTTAAAATGGGTTTCTTTATTTGATTTTTTCCATCAGCAAACTTCCTTAATGCTTTACACCTTGTTTCCCTTGACACCATAGGAGCTCCAGCGGCCTCAAATATGAACGCACTTGACGCATTTGGGTTTCTTATTAATTCTCTGCGGATATGTGATAGATCTCGCTTTGTTAAATTCCTGAATTCAGCCTGAGACTTTTTTTCCTTGGTTGAATTCCCATTTGACATATTTTCTTGATTGTTCGAAGATCCCTTTTCAAATCCTTAGAAATTTGAAGCGAAGACTTTCCTTTGCTAATTTCTTTGATTATATAGTTCTCTTCATTCATTGTTAGTTCTTTTTTACGAGCCATAATACTAAATTCTAGTTCTTGCAAATAATCTCTTGACACGGCAAATTGCTATAATTACTGAAAAAATACTAAATATCAATCTGAAATTGAAAATTGGGACTTAATTGCTTTCATGCTTACTCGCTATACATAATAGTACAAATTATTTCATTGGATAACACATATCTATGAATTTTACATAAAATATGTGACAATACCTCTTTTGCATATAATCTCTAGACGTAGTTTATTTTCCATGGCTGTCCACACGTTTCTTCCATCGGTGTTGCAATGCTTGGGTCCCATTGGTGAAGGAGATTTCATCCTGTTGGTCAAAAAAGTTATCAACAGCAGATATTACATCGTCATCTCTGCGATACAGGTTCCCAGGCAAGTGTTTTTCTCATGTTGGGGAACAGGTGATATGGGATGGGAGCAAACCAGGAAATTAGAGAGGGAAATGAACTATTTCAGTTCCACAGTCACACACAATATCCATTGTCAACAAACACTTATCTGCTGGAGCAATGTCCTGGGAAAACAAGACCCCTTTCCTCAGTTTTCCCGGCCGTTTAGTCTTGATAACCTTTCGTAACTGTCTCAGGAAGATAGCACACTACTTTCCGGTAATGGTATAGCCCTTTTGAAGATAGTCATTAAACACAATGCCTTTTACATCCCCAAAACAGAGGCCATCACTTTCCTATCAATGCAACGACCTTGGCTTACTTTGGACTGCATGGATTGTCTGTTTGCCTCTGGCATAAAGTGATGAACAAAACATTCATCCTGGGATGGGAAACGTTCTAGGAAAACAGCTGGATCTACCTCAAACGATGTTAGATTTTTCCGTGATGTGATAAGCTTCCGTGATTTGGTCGCTTTTGATCAGATGTCAGAAGCGGTGTCACCCACCGACCTGAAATTTTCGCCATGTCAAGTTCATTGTGCAGAACATTCTCAAATCTTTGCCTGTTCACCTGTAGGGTGGTGAAGTGACAATGGACAACTTCTGCTATGTGGATCTCTTCTCTCTGTTAACTCTTCACCTATCTAATCACCCCAATATGGGGGGGGCTCAATACCAACGTACAATATTAGAATCACACAAGTAAGTCTCCAATCGCAAGCATGATTGCTAATATAAACTCGTACCGGAATTCACCCTACTTCCGAGTTTGTTGTCACTTTATCTCCATCCACCTATCTACTACTTTACTCACCATTCCCGTTCGGTCAAACTGGATGCCATTTAGAAGACTGACATTTTCCCTGCGGATCAAATGACCATGGTCTTCTTTGGAGCATGTGAAGAGAGGTGTTTCCACTGCATGGATTCTCTTTGTCTCTGGCTCAAATTGATGAACCCAAAAATCATCCTGCGTTGGGAAACGTTCAAGGAAAGCAACTGGATCTGCCTCAGACAATGTCAGATTTAACCGTAATGTAATCAGCCTGGTGCGCTTTTGCTCAGGTCTCAGAAGACGTAGCACCCACCGAGCATAAGCCCTCATTATGCAAAGATCATCGTGCAGTTATATTCTCAACTCTCTCATGGGATGCACTAATAGCATTCGCTATTTGATTTATAATCAAACGTCTGTTATCCATCATCATGTATTGAACACGATCAACAGCGGTGACAGATGCAGGATGTCCATATCTTGGGTCATTTTCAAGATTCTTCCTTCCCTCCTAAACTCAGCTGTCCACTTTTGTACTGTTGATAAAGTTGTTACGTCGTCCCCTATTGCAGAAACCATATCAGTGTGAATGCCATTGAGAGCTAAAAGGTTTTTCTGAAACACGATGCCAAATTTTGTTCATTTTCCAGAGAAGTCACTACCAGTTACTTTTGAAATCTGCTTTGAACAAAACAGATGTAAGTTTACCTGGAAAGAAACAAAGCAGTTATTAATAAGAAGGGTTGAATTTAATACATGAAAGATTTCACAGCTCTAGCATTTTCCTTCAAAGTCAGGATATGAACTTTTCAGCCCACCCTCATACCTGGAAAGAAACAATGCAGTTATTAATGAGAAGAGTTGAATTTAATGCACGCAAGATTTCACAGCTCTAGCATTTCTCCTTCATTGTCAGCCTATGAACTTTTCAGCCGACGCTCATACCTGGAAAGAAACAATGCGGTTATTAATAAGAAGAGTTGAATTTAATGCACGCAAGATTTCACAACTCTAGCATTTCTCCTTCATAGTCAGCCTATGAACTTTTCAGTCGACGCCCATACCTGGAAAGAAACAATGCGGTTATTAATAAGAAGAGTTGAATTTAATGCACGCAAGATTTCACAACTCTAGCATTTCTCCTTCATTGTCAGCCTATGAACTTTTCAGCCGACGCTCATACCTGGAAAGAAACAATGCGGTTATTAATAAGAAGGGTTGAATTTAATGAATGAAAGATTTTACAGCTCTAGCATTTCTCCTTCATAGTCAGCCTATGAACTTTTCAGTCGACGCCCATACCTGGAAAGAAACAATGCAGTTATTAATAAGAAGAGTTGAATTTAATGCACGCAAGATTTCACAACTCTAGCATTTCTCCTTCATAGTCAGCCTATGAACTTTTCAGCCGACGCTCATACCTGGAAAGAAACAATGCGGTTATTAATAAGAAGGGTTGAATTTAATGAATGAAAGATTTTACAGCTCTAGCATTTCTCCTTCATAGTCAGCCTATGAACTTTTCAGTCGACGCCCATACCTGGAAAGAAACAATGCGGTTATTAATAAGAAGGGTTGAATTTAATGAATGAAAGATTTTACAGCTCTAACATTTTTCCTTCATAGTCAGCCTATGAACTTGTCAGCCCAGTCTCATACCTGGAAAGAAACAATGCAGTTATTAATTAGGAAAATTCAAATTAACGCATGCAAGATTTCACAGCTCTAGTATTTCTCCTTGATAGTCGGCCTATGAACATTTCAGCTCACACAGATACCTGCAAAGAAACAATGCAGTTATTAATAAGGAGAATTGAATTAAATGCACGCAAGATTTCACAGCTCTAGCATTTCTCCTTCATAGTCAGCCTATGAACTTTTCAGTCGACGCCCATACCTGGAAAGAAACAATGCGGTTATTAATAAGAAGGGTTGAATTTAATGAATGAAAGATTTTACAGCTCTAACATTTCTCCTTCATAGTCAGCCTATGAACTTGTCAGCCCACCCTCGTACCTGGAAAGAAACAATGCAGTTATTAATAAGAAGAGTTGAATTTAATGCACGCAAGATTTCACAACTCTAGCATTTCTCCTTCATTGTCAGCCTATGAACTTTTCAGCCGACGCTCATACCTGGAAAGAAACAATGCGGTTATTAATAAGAAGGGTTGAATTTAATGAATGAAAGATTTTACAGCTCTAGCATTTCTCCTTCATAGTCAGCCTATGAACTTGTCAGCCCACCCTCGTACCTGGAAAGAAACAATGCAGTTATTAATAAGAAGAGTTGAATTTAATGCACGCAAGATTTCACAACTCTAGCATTTCTCCTTCATAGTCAGCCTATGAACTTTTCAGCCGACGCTCATACCTGGAAAGAAACAATGCGGTTATTAATAAGAAGGGTTGAATTTAATGAATGAAAGATTTTACAGCTCTAGCATTTCTCCTTCATAGTCAGCCTATGAACTTGTCAGCCCACCCTCGTACCTGGAAAGAAACAATGCAGTTATTAATAAGAAGAGTTGAATTTAATGCACGCAAGATTTCACAACTCTAGCATTTCTCCTTCATAGTCAGCCTATGAACTTTTCAGCCGACGCTCATACCTGGAAAGAAACAATGCGGTTATTAATAAGAAGGGTTGAATTTAATGAATGAAAGATTTTACAGCTCTAGCATTTCTCCTTCATAGTCTGCCTATGAACTTTGCAGCCCCCCCCACATACCTGGAAAGAAACAATGCAGTTATTAATAAGAAGAGTTGAATTTAATGCACGCAAGATTTCACAACTCTAGCATTTCTCCTTCATAGTCAGCCTATGAACTTTTCAGTCGACGCCCATACCTGGAAAGAAACAATGCGGTTATTAATAAGAAGGGTTGAATTTAATGAATGAAAGATTTTACAGCTCTAGCATTTCTCCTTCATAGTCAGCCTATGAACTTTTCAGTCGACGCCCATACCTGGAAAGAAACAATGCGGTTATTAATAAGAAGGGTTGAATTTAATGAATGAAAGATTTTACAGCTCTAACATTTTTCCTTCATAGTCAGCCTATGAACTTGTCAGCCCAGTCTCATACCTGGAAAGAAACAATGCAGTTATTAATTAGGAAAATTCAAATTAACGCATGCAAGATTTCACAGCTCTAGTATTTCTCCTTGATAGTCGGCCTATGAACATTTCAGCTCACACAGATACCTGCAAAGAAACAATGCAGTTATTAATAAGGAGAATTGAATTAAATGCACGCAAGATTTCACAGCTCTAGCATTTCTCCTTCATAGTCAGCCTATGAACTTTTCAGTCGACGCCCATACCTGGAAAGAAACAATGCGGTTATTAATAAGAAGGGTTGAATTTAATGAATGAAAGATTTTACAGCTCTAACATTTCTCCTTCATAGTCAGCCTATGAACTTGTCAGCCCACCCTCGTACCTGGAAAGAAACAATGCAGTTATTAATAAGAAGAGTTGAATTTAATGCACGCAAGATTTCACAACTCTAGCATTTCTCCTTCATTGTCAGCCTATGAACTTTTCAGCCGACGCTCATACCTGGAAAGAAACAATGCGGTTATTAATAAGAAGGGTTGAATTTAATGAATGAAAGATTTTACAGCTCTAGCATTTCTCCTTCATAGTCAGCCTATGAACTTGTCAGCCCACCCTCGTACCTGGAAAGAAACAATGCAGTTATTAATAAGAAGAGTTGAATTTAATGCACGCAAGATTTCACAACTCTAGCATTTCTCCTTCATAGTCAGCCTATGAACTTTTCAGCCGACGCTCATACCTGGAAAGAAACAATGCGGTTATTAATAAGAAGGGTTGAATTTAATGAATGAAAGATTTTACAGCTCTAGCATTTCTCCTTCATAGTCAGCCTATGAACTTGTCAGCCCACCCTCGTACCTGGAAAGAAACAATGCAGTTATTAATAAGAAGAGTTGAATTTAATGCACGCAAGATTTCACAACTCTAGCATTTCTCCTTCATAGTCAGCCTATGAACTTTTCAGCCGACGCTCATACCTGGAAAGAAACAATGCGGTTATTAATAAGAAGGGTTGAATTTAATGAATGAAAGATTTTACAGCTCTAGCATTTCTCCTTCATAGTCTGCCTATGAACTTTGCAGCCCCCCCCCACATACCTGGAAAGAAACAATGCAGTTATTAATAAGAAGAGTTGAATTTAATGCACGCAAGATTTCACAACTCTAGCATTTCTCCTTCATAGTCAGCCTATGAACTTTTCAGTCGACGCCCATACCTGGAAAGAAACAATGCGGTTATTAATAAGAAGGGTTGAATTTAATGAATGAAAGATTTTACAGCTCTAGCATTTCTCCTTCATAGTCAGCCTATGAACTTTTCAGTCGACGCCCATACCTGGAAAGAAACAATGCGGTTATTAATAAGAAGGGTTGAATTTAATGAATGAAAGATTTTACAGCTCTAACATTTTTCCTTCATAGTCAGCCTATGAACTTATCAGCCCAGTCTCATACCTGGAAAGAAACAATGCAGTTATTAATTAGGAAAATTCAAATTAACGCATGCAAGATTTCACAGCTCTAGTATTTCTCCTTGATAGTCGGCCTATGAACATTTCAGCTCACACAGATACCTGCAAAGAAACAATGCAGTTATTAATAAGGAGAATTGAATTAAATGCACGCAAGATTTCACAGCTCTAGCATTTCTCCTTCATAGTCAGCCTATGAACTTTTCAGTCGACGCCCATACCTGGAAAGAAACAATGCGGTTATTAATAAGAAGGGTTGAATTTAATGAATGAAAGATTTTACAGCTCTAACATTTCTCCTTCATAGTCAGCCTATGAACTTGTCAGCCCACCCTCGTACCTGGAAAGAAACAATGCAGTTATTAATAAGGAGAATTGAATTTAATGCACGCAAGATTTCACAGCTCTAGCATTTTCCCTTCATAGTCAGCCAATGAACTTTTCAGCCGACCCTCATACCTGGAAAGAACCAATGCAATTATTCATAAGAAGAGTTGAATTTAATGCACGCAAGATTTCAAAACTCTAGCATTTCTCCTTCATAGTCAGCCTATGAACTTTTCAGCTCAGCCGCATACCTGGAAAGAAACAATGCAGTTATTAATAAGAAGAGTTGAATTTAATGCATGAAATACTTCACAGCTCTAGCATTTAATGCATGACAGATTTCACAGCTCTACCCTTTCTCCTTCATATTCAGCCTATGAACTTTGCAGCCCACCCACATACTTGGAAACAAACAATGTAGTTATTAATAAGAAGGGTTGAATTTAATGAACGCCAGATTTCACAACTCTAGCATTTCTCCTTCATAGTCAGCCTATGAATCTTTCAGCATTGAATTTAATGCATGCAAGATCTCACAACTCTAGCATTGTTCCTTCATAGTCAGCCTATGAACTTTTCAGCCCAGTCTCATACCTGGAAAGAAACAATGCAATTATTAATACGAAGGGTTGAATTTAATGCGTGCAAGATTTCACAGCTCTAGTATTTCTCCTTCATAACCAGCCCATGAACTTTTCAGCCGACGCTCATACCTGGAAAGAAACAATGCGGTTATTAATACGAAGGGTTGAATTTAATGCATGCAAGATTTCACAGCTCTAGTATTTCTCCTTCATAACCAGCCCATGAACTTTTCAGCCGACGCTCATACCTGTAAAGAAACAATGGGGTTATTAATAAGAAGGGTTGAATTTAATGAATGAAAGATTTTACAGCTCTAGCATTTCTCCTTCATAGTCAGCCTATGAACTTTTCAGTCGACGCCCATACCTGGAAAGAAACAATGCAGTTATTAATAAGAAGAGTTGAATTTAATGCACGCAAGATTTCACAACTCTAGCATTTCTCCTTCATTGTCAGCCTATGAACTTTTCAGCCGACGCTCATACCTGGAAAGAAACAATGCGGTTATTAATAAGAAGGGTTGAATTTAATGAATGAAAGATTTTACAGCTCTAGCATTTCTCCTTCATAGTCAGCCTATGAACTTTTCAGTCGACGCCCATACCTGGAAAGAAACAATGCGGTTATTAATAAGAAGGGTTGAATTTAATGAATGAAAGATTTTACAGCTCTAACATTTCTCCTTCATAGTCAGCCTATGAACTTGTCAGCCCACCCTCGTACCTGGAAAGAAACAATGCAGTTATTAATAAGAAAAGTTGAATTTAATGCACGCAAGATTTCACAACTCTAGCATTTCTCCTTCATTGTCAGCCTATGAACTTTTCAGCCGACGCTCATACCTGGAAAGAAACAATGCGGTTATTAATAAGAAGGGTTGAATTTAATGAATGAAAGATTTTACAGCTCTAGCATTTCTCCTTCATAGTCAGCCTATGAACTTTTCAGTCGACGCCCATACCTGGAAAGAAACAATGCGGTTATTAATAAGAAGGGTTGAATTTAATGAATGAAAGATTTTACAGCTCTAACATTTCTCCTTCATAGTCAGCCTATGAACTTGTCAGCCCACCCTCGTACCTGGAAAGAAACAATGCAGTTATTAATAAGAAAAGTTGAATTTAATGCACGCAAGATTTCACAACTCTAACATTTCTCCTTCATTGTCAGCCTATGAACTTTTCAGCCGACGCTCATACCTGGAAAGAAACAATGCGGTTATTAATAAGAAGGGTTGAATTTAATGAATGAAAGATTTTACAGCTCTAGCATTTCTCCTTCATAGTCAGCCTATGAACTTTTCAGTCGACGCCCATACCTGGAAAGAAACAATGCGGTTATTAATAAGAAGGGTTGAATTTAATGAATGAAAGATTTTACAGCTCTAACATTTCTCCTTCATAGTCAGCCTATGAACTTGTCAGCCCACCCTCGTACCTGGAAAGAAACAATGCAGTTATTAATAAGAAAAGTTGAATTTAATGCACGCAAGATTTCACAACTCTAGCATTTCTCCTTCATTGTCAGCCTATGAACTTTTCAGCCGACGCTCATACCTGGAAAGAAACAATGCGGTTATTAATAAGAAGGGTTGAATTTAATGAATGAAAGATTTTACAGCTCTAGCATTTCTCCTTCATAGTCAGCCTATGAACTTTTCAGTCGACGCCCATACCTGGAAAGAAACAATGCGGTTATTAATAAGAAGGGTTGAATTTAATGAATGAAAGATTTTACAGCTCTAACATTTCTCCTTCATAGTCAGCCTATGAACTTGTCAGCCCACCCTCGTACCTGGAAAGAAACAATGCAGTTATTAATAAGAAAAGTTGAATTTAATGCACGCAAGATTTCACAACTCTAGCATTTCTCCTTCATTGTCAGCCTATGAACTTTTCAGCCGACGCTCATACCTGGAAAGAAACAATGCGGTTATTAATTAGGAAAATTGAAATTAACGCATTTCACAGCTCTAGCATTTCTCCTTCATAGTCAGCCTTATTAATTAGGAAAATTTAAATTAACGATTTCACAGCTCTAACATTTCTCCTTCATAGTCAGCCTATGAAACTTTCAGCCGGCCCTCATACCTGGAAAGAAACAATGCAGTTATTAATAAGGAGAATTGATTTTAATGCACGCAAGATGTCACAGCTCTAGCATTTTTCCTTCATAGTCAGCCTATGAACTTTTCAGCCCACGCTCATACCTGGAAAGAAACAATGCAGTTATTAATACGAAGGGTTGAATTGAATGCACGCAAGATTTCACAGCTCTAGCATATCTCCTTCATAGTCAGCCTATGAACTTTTCAGCTCACGCTCATACCTGGAAAGAAACAATGCAGTTATTAATAAGAAGAGTTGAATGTAATACACGCAAGATTTCACAGCTCTAGCATTTCTGCTTCATAGTCAGCCTATGGACATTTCAGCTAACAGAGATACCTGGATAGAAACAATGTAGTTATTAATAAGGAGAATTGAATTTAATGCACGCAAGATCTCACAGCTCTAGCATTTCTCCTTCATAGTCTGCCTATGAACTTTGCAGCCCCCCCACATACCTGGAAAGAAACAATGCAGTTATTAATAAGAAGAGTTGAATTTAATGCACGCAAAATTTCGCAGCTCTAGCATTTCTCATTCATAGTCAGCCTATGAAACTTTCAGCCGACGCTCATACCTGGAAAGAAACAATGCGGTTATTAATAAGAAGGGTTGAATTTAATGAATGAAAGATTTTACAGCTCTAACATTTTTCCTTCATAGTCAGCCTATGAACTTATCAGCCCAGTCTCATACCTGGAAAGAAACAATGCAGTTATTAATTAGGAAAATTCAAATTAACGCATGCAAGATTTCACAGCTCTAGCATTTCTCCTTGATAGTCGGCCTATGAACTTTTCAGCCCACCCTCATACCTGGAAAGAGACAATGCAGTTATTAATAAGAAGAGTTGAATTTAATGCATGAAATACTTCACAGCTCTAAGCTTTTCCTTATTAGCGGCTTAAACCTTCGTGTACAAGATTTGTAGCCTTGTTCTAACAGCCAACGGCGGATAGTTGAAGAGGCAAACCTAACACCTTACTCTTCGCTTAGACTGGCTGCAATTTCTTGGCTAGTTATAGTCCTATTCTTCGCAACTTCTCTCTTGATTACCCTGCCAGTTCTATCATCAATCTTTTTCTTTCGTCCCCTTGTATCCTTCCTTGGAGTAGGAGTGGCATCATTATGTGCCCTAAGCACTCTAGAGACAGTTGATTGCGAGGTTATAGCAATTTCTGCAATTTCTTTCGTAGACTTGCCTGCTTTTGAGAGGGCAATAATAAATGCCTTAAGTGGTTCTGATGCGTGTTTGTACCGTTTCACCTGGTTAGTGACTTGAGTGGCTATTTCAAGCTGTTTTTATACTGTATGAGGCTTTCTGGAATACTCTAGATTTAATTTAAGCTGTTCTAGAATTCTCTAGAATATTGTTCTTAGTGTATTGTAAAATAGTTTTCAATATTTTGTCTAAAGCTCTTTAAATTTACCAGTTTAATCATTAGAATGCGATATCTGAGTCACTTTTTTGGCACAGAGTTTTTTCCTGAATCTCATTTATATCCAAATTTATAATTATCAATAGAATACCTTAATGTGAATAAATTTTTTTCCTGGGTGGTCGGGAAGGGGTCTTTATATTAGTAAGATTATTTTAATCCCAAAAACAATAGACAAAAAATAGTTACAGTGTAACCCGGATATAAGAGAGAGTTTCTCTGGTCCCAAATTAGAGCCTGTGTTAATATGTATGTATGTATGTTGCGGCATTCACCCTGGATCGGTTAAGCCAAGGAATTCACCGAAGGCCGAACGAACGCCGAACGAAGGCCGACCAAGCACGGCGATCCGTCGCCAATGCTGAAACGAGCGACAGCCATTCCCGATTCCAACGGCGGCGAATTCTTGAAACGGAGTAACAAGGGAGTTTGAACTTCACACGCGGTCCCCACACCTCGCGTGCTATCCCAGTGGAGGGAGGAATATGCTCTTACTTGCCGCAGAATTTCCACAGACGCAGAGGCAGGAGTAACCAAGAGGCCGCCGGATGCCGGTACAAACGCCGAATGGTTTTGAATTCAGAGTTGACCTTCTCCTAGACCAGTTGCCATCCAAGGCAACTAAGTCTGTCCTGCTATTTACCCATAGTTGGAGGGAGAAGAAGAGGATTCACACCTTTCCCAAGGGTGTTAGCACGTAAATGAATGTAACGGATTCGACTGGAATTCGAACTCGGCTCTACGATTCCTCAATCCGAGCCGTGTTAATGTATATATAATCCCCTGTGTTAATGTATATATAATAGACGAAACCCGGATATAAGAGAAACCAAGATATAACAGACTTCTTCTCTGGTCCCGACAACTCTCTTATATCCGGGTTACACTGTATATGTATGTATATGTATGTACGTATATTTGTATGTATATATGTATGTGTATACTGATTCCTTGTAATAGGACAGTATGTGTATGTAGAGAGGATGTGCGCGTATACAGGCGCATGCTGATATATATATATACACACACATACACACACACGCACATGCATATATATTTCTTAATATATATATATATATATATATATATATATATATATATATATATATACGCATATTGGCAGAAACAAAACTGCTCACGGGCACACACACGAACACTACATAACATAGGTGTGTGTGTGTGTACAAATGTGTTTACTAATTCCTCGTAGTGAGACAGTGTGTGTGTATGGAGAGGGAATATACACATATATACACGCATGCTGACAAAAACACACGCAAATGGAAATAGATCTAAGAACACACCGGGGTCATTAAAAGATAAGAATACCGATAAATCCTTCATCATTTCTCGGACCAATCTTAATTGTTTTATAACCCTTCACGCAGAAATTTTCACTGCCAGTTCAAGGAAGACATTTGGGTCACTAACACACAAAAAAGTGAATGTCTAATATCGAGAATATTTAACATCGAAAAACATAAGAAAATTAATTCCTTTTAATAATATGCGGAAATATCCAATCTTTGCCTGATGAAGGTCGCAAGACCGGAAACACGTCTAGCAAAATTATGGAAAATAAAGCATAATATTTTTTTTTTAAATAATCCACATTACAACCAAAGAATTTGCAGTTTTTAATGTTGTAAACTTGCATATTCGGATTTTTTTGTTTTTCCATATTTTTCCTCATAATGTCGGATCTGTATCCACATATTTGCTTATATATATATATATATATATATATATATATATATATATATATATATATATATATATATATATATATATATATATATATATATACTCTTCGACAGAATTGAGTCACTCTCAGTCACTGTGTGTTTATCCGAATCTAAAAATAAACACGCTAAGATTCACCTTCATCCCGTACCGTACGCTGACGGCTTAGTGGGAGAAGTTCGAACTGTGGCAAATTCAGTCGGGTTTCGATCCTAGCTAGTGGCAACCGGACGTCTATCCACACTGATGAGCTGTGAAACAGCGAAACAGTCTGTCTGTGGATGACAAAAATATATATATAGATTGTAGATCATTAGATGTTTTGTTGGGAACACTTCGACGGGGTGTAATGGTTAACAAGTTTCTCTTACTAGATCAATTACGCCTGAGTAGTGAGTTAGATCCTCAATGTGTGCTCCACACTTTCGGCCTTGTGCCACATCTAAGCTAACACTTAGAAAATCATTTGGGCACCCCGACGTGCTATAATGGTTAACAAGCTTATGTTGCTAGAACAATTAGGACTCAGCAGTGAGTTCGATCCTCACTGGGTGCCTCCTAATTTCGGCCTTGTGTCACATCTAAGTCAAGTCTAGAAAATTAAAATAAAATTTATAATAATTATTTATCATTACTGGTAATCTTTTTATAAAAATGTATTTTTATATTTTGTTAGTGTTATATTCATTGCCATTTTGCAATAAAAAATATATTGTTAGTCAATTTACTATAAAAATTTACTGTTGAATTTTGTTTGAGGGTTCACTATTTGCCCATAGCTGGGACCTTAACAGATATTACCACCCCGGGTCAGGATGGACCTCGGATCAACAGCATTTAAGCTATGGTCCTCAAAATCTCAAATCTCCCGATCAGAGGGCTTGCTGCTGGATGTAGTTTATCGTCATAGCCAGGACGATGTCAGTCTGTAGTTTACAGCCTTCCAGCTCTCTGGTCCAATCCGTGGACCCTACATTCTCCAACTGCGACGTGTGTGAGACTGCCCAATCATCTGTGTAGCGGCTGTTTATATACCTGTCTGTCTAGCATTCTCGTTCCTACGCGTAAGAAAAATCTGGCTTCCTTTGACGGTCAAGGGGTAGAGGTTGAGGGCAGTGTCTATTCCGGTATATATCACATAATGGCCGAAACATTATCATCATGAGAAAGAAGTTAAAGAATTTAGAGAAAAAAAGCTCATACTGCGTCTTAGCTCAGAGCGATGGTTAGTGAGCTAGGCCTTGAAACTTTTGCTCCTATCGTGAGTTCTACTTCGTGTGTCCCTCATTAACATTGCCTTTTGTCAGACTTAGCTAAATTTAGTATCTTGCCCCTTATTTCTACAACAGCAACAACAACAAATCAACCACCTGTTGCCATGAAATCATCCTCTTTGCACCCCCCTACCCCACCAACAAAAAATATTTTATTCATTCCAGACCCCCAACATCGTTATTTTTGTTTTCTACTCTCACCTACTGCCCTTCATGACACCGAGTGCTGATTGACGACACCGCCGTAGGCACCATATCTCTGTCAGGTCACGTGACAAGGCCGTTTTGTACACCCCCACCCACCGCGTCAGCTACTTTAGTGTCCCAAGGCCTTCAAGTTCTTCTCTGACCGCACTGAAGGGATCAACCCCGAGACCCGGTCTGATGTTCTCCTAATAAACTAAGACTAAAAATACTTCATAGATAGATAGATAGATAGATATATAGATAGATATGAACAGACTGAGATAGATAGATAGATAGATAGATAGATAGATAGATAGATAGATAGATAGATAGATAGATAGATAGATTTCCACAGACTGAGATAGATAGATTTTCCCAGACTGAGATAGATAGATAGATACATAGAAATGAACACACGGAGATAGATAGATAGATAGATAGATAGATAGATAGATAGATAGATAGATAGATTTTCACAGACTGAGATAGATAGATAGATAGATAGATAGATAGATAGATAGATAGATAGATTCTCTTGCTGTAAATTTCACCCTTACTCATTAAAAATATGTAAAGCATTTAGTTTGTGTGTAAATTGATCCGACCCCAACTCCCGACACTTGATTGATGTTAAAAACGCAGTATCTACATGGGCGAAGCTATTGGATGGCCTTTCAGCAAAAACAAAACAGAGGAAAAGTACATGTCTGTTTAAAAGTTTTTCTCCAATTACTTTTTACCAATTTTATTTTCACTAGCGGAAATGAAAACACTCCTTTACTCCGACAATATAGGTTAGAAAGTTTTCAAAAATTGAAACGCTTAAAGGATTGGCCAACAATTATAGAAAGGTGACTTTCTTTCAGGATTTGTACATAATGAACAAAGAAGAAAGAAAGAAATGTTATGTGAAATGTCGACAGGGGCTCGCAGGGACGCATCAAATGATAGGGAAATGCTAAAGACAAAAACTGAAAAACAAAGTAAAACTATTCTCCATGTTTGGTTCAATCCTGCTGTGGCCTGGTATTGAACTCACAACTTTTCGGGTCTAGTCACTGGATTTAACCAATGTCTTTATCTGCTGCGCCAGTCGTTGGCCAGAGCCAGTAACTAGGCACAAATAAATGTGAGCTCAGTACCAGGCCACAGCAGTAGTGAACCAAAGCTTGGAGAGTTTAGTTAAAGGGAAATAACCGAGACATCCGGAAGAGGCATGGCACATGGAAGCAGAACAACGAAATGAACAGACGAAATAAAGGCTTCGGTTCGAAATTCCAATCACTTGAAGAAGACCGTAGCGTTCAACGACCAAAACGTTGCGAATATGTCAAAGAAGATGAGGATAACAGTTCGAATAATGTAAATAATGCAAGTGATCATAATACCTCATCTCAGAGATATAGACAAAATAATGCAAGTGAAAGCGATGTGAAACAACGTTTCTGAATATGAGAAAAAACTTGTCATCGGGGGTGCAAAAATCTTTCCTTTTTTGTTTTTCCGTGTTCAACTGTTTCTAGAAATATGGTCTTCCTACGGTGTCCATGATCCATTAATTTCTGGAAACTACCATAGTCAAATTAAATACACTTCAAATCCTCTTTACTTTCGTTTTTTTTATTCTCCTGTCCCAAGCAAATGAATAAAACGCAAGGAGTTATTTCTGCTTGCCGTGCCCCTTTACATGGCTCTCGACAGCTTCCCACTCCATTCGGACGATCTAAGAAAGGTTTGTAACCTTGCTATTCTTCCCAGGTGAATCGATGTTTCCTTCAGCCTTTTTTAATGTGAGTGTCAAATTTTCCCAGCCTTCTTTCCTCATTATGTATGTGTTATTTTTGTTTTCAGCTGCCTGATTTCGACGTCCCTAGTATGTAGCTCACAACTTGAGTTGTCTTTTTGTTGACAACTATACATTCTGTTTTCTCACATTTCACGGTTGTTGATTTCTTCTTGTTTTCTTCGCCAGAATCTATCTAGAACATCTTTTTAAGCCAGCCCACAACCCCCGCTTTCAATGTTGCTGCCACATCTGGTCTGGTGCTTCTGGTTTGTATCTAGAGATTCCTGAGGAAACCAAAGAAGAATCTGCGTGGTTGTCGGTCCTGTTCCGGAATCTTGGCTTTTAACTTAACTTCTGTGGGGTTTTTTCTATATTACCATGGCAATTGCTACGTTGAACGTTTCTCTCTGATATCCCAACTTCACAAATTTAATAGCAGTAATAGATTGGCAATGAGGTGCCATCTTTTTCCTGCTGAAATTGCTAGATTGCCATAAGTTCTATTCTACCATTTTCTTCGCTCGCACTTCTCGCTTGTGGAACACACTTACGACTTCTTGCTTTCCTGTTAAAGATTCTTCAAAAGTTTCTATGTAATATCAACGACCATTTTCTGTTTCCTTAAATTGCTGTTCTTTTATTGTCCTTTCTTCACAGTAATGATTTCTCAGTTTCTTTCACTCTCAGTAACACCTGGCGTATTCGTGGCTTCACCGTTTTCCTTGAGGTGATATAAATAAAATAAATGTGTCGGTTAAAGCATACCTGTTGCCTTGGAGGTTGCGAGTTCAATCCCTAAGTTTTGTACCACTTAAATGACATATAATCTGGTCCAGTGAAAAACACGAAAAAGCGTCATAAATTTGACCCAGTCGGTTCAATACAAACTGATATGTGATGTTGTAGGTGTCTGTTTGTATAGCGGCATATCAGCTACTTATGAGTTATTTAATGCCGAAATTTAATTGTGTGAAATAAGTAATCGCTTTCCCAACTCACAAAGTCTCTCTGTATACGCAGTACCACCTGAGTCTTTTTCTCTCTCGCGTGGTTTTATTTTTATGCCGAAATGCACTAGCAAAAAATTTCCCCAATCACTCTCGCCAATTCCCCTAACTCCGAGATCGTGTCTTTCTTAAATTAAGGTGTTAGGCCGGCCATATTTCTTTTTCCTTTCCATCACTCATTTTGCACGTCAGGCAGACATTTACGTGCTCTCTTTTCCACGAGATGTAAGTCACCTTCTCTTCTACATTAATTTTCTTGGCAGCATAAGTAATTTCTTTATTTTGTGGGATTATCCCCACTTACATCCTAAAAAGAAACCGTCGCTAGGAGACGCTCCTCAAACCTATGGATATGAAGTGACATACTCTGTCATCTTCTTTTTTCTATTTCCCTCTTACACGATAAGATGTAGGTCGTACGTGGGGAAACACGTTCCCCACTGGAGCGCGCACACACGCACGAACACCAGCATCTTTCACTCTACTTTTATTTGCTTTTCTTTAGGACCTCCACATAAACACGTTCACTAGTTTAAATGTTTTTTTCTTTCCTTTTCATTGTTTTGTAAGACGCAGAAAGCTTCTGTTGTCTATGTATACATCTGTTTTGTTAATATAAGTATTAACGTTTGTTTATATACAAGGTGGCCATAAAGTTCGTGTGCACTTTAAAAAATTTATAACTTTATTTGTATTTGCGATAAGAAATAATCTGTAAAAAATGTTATAAATGTACCTAGGTTTAAGTATAGCTAAAATAACTAATGTGATTTCAGGCATTACCTGTAAATCAGTTGGCAAATGTTTTCCGTGAACTTCAAAATCGTATTACCCTTTGTAAAGTGCACACGAACTTTATGGACACCCTGTATATATATATATATATATATATATATATATATATATATATATATATATATATATGCCCGTCATAAATGTGTAAATATATTTTCATTTTTTCATTTCAACATTTGGAAATAAATCTGATGATCCACTGTCCTTTGGAAGGGCTGTGGTGAAATAATTTATTATATGGAACCTTAATGTAATCTGTTTTTATTTAAAATATATATATATATATATATATATATATATATATATATATATATATATATATATATATATATATATATATATATATATATATATATATATATATTTAATATAGTATAATTGTTATAAAGTTATGAGAATCCCCCACAGACACGCACAGATATTGGTCAAATTTAGTTCAAATGTTAATCTAAATACCACATTGAACCGTACAACCGACAGTCGCCATGCATTATCGATTATTATGCATACACACACTATATAACACTCTCTATATTTGTTTGTGACTGTCTGTATGTCTGTCTGTCTGTCTGTCTCTCTCTCTCTCTCTCTATCTATCTATCTATATATATATATATATATATATATATATATACTCACACAGGGTGTCCATAAAGTTTGTGTGCACTTTAAAAAATACATAACTTTATTTGTATTTGCGATAGAAATAATCTGTAAAAAATGTTATAAAGTTTAATGTACCTAGTTTTAAGTATAGCTAAAATAACTAATGTGATTTCAGGCATTACTGTAAATCAGTTGGCAAATGTTTTCCGTGAACTGCAAAATCGTATTACCCTTTGTAAAGTGCACACGAACTTTATGGACACCCTATATATATATATATATATATATATATATATATGTATATATATATATATATATAAGAGAAGTGTGGAAATATCACTAATTTTGTCCTTTCCAAGGGATTTCACCAATAATTGCATTAATATTGCTAATTAATTCAAGGTATGATTAACTCTTTGTAATATATATATATATATATATATATATATATATATATATATATATATATATTTATATAACGTAAATCATTCATACGAAAAACAAATAATGATTTACGCTATATAAATTGAACACGCACCACATAATTGATATATATATATATATATATATATATATATATATATATATATATATATATGACATAGAAGTACATCCCCCCTCCTAACACCAAACATAGTCAAACACAAGCATAAATACATCCAATTTTTAAAATTAAACCATTTTGTCTAATGATCGCAAAAGCGTGAAACCCAGGGTCACAAACCTCGTATCCATACAACATTATATATATATATATATACATATATATGATAAAATATAGTTTTAAGCTATGCTATATTTATAGGTTAGTGTACAATATCAGGGATAGAGCGTATGTAAATATAAAAGTGAACATTGAAGTCAACACCCAGTGACGACAGTCTATTTTAGGCCTGACGATTGCGTCTAGCATGAAACAGACTGTCGCCTCTGGCGGTTAACTTCAATGTCCACTTTTATATATATATATATATATATATATATATATATATATATATAGTGTAACCCGGATATAAGAGAAACCCGGATATAAGAGAGGTTTTCTATGGTCCCAAATTAGAGCCTGTCTTAATGTGTATATAATAGACCAAATCCGGATATAATAGAAACCCGGATATAAGAGACTTCTTCTCCGGTCCCGACAACTCTCTTATAACCGGGTTACACTGTATATATATATATATATATATATATATTAATGGCGACAGTAATTCTAAAGAATATTAATGGGGATACACACGCACCCCCTAGCAACTTTCGTTACCCCCCTTCTCCCAATGGGTCTTTTAGTCCTGAGCGAGTCAAGAAGTTCTGTTGCCTTGACCTCTAGGCAGCCGAGACACGTACACTCTGAGTATCACGCCTGAATCTTTGCTGGGATATTTGTCACCTCATTAGGGGTGCTGGAAGTAAACGTTTTCGGGGTTTCGACGTTATCCGCCTGATAGTCAAGGATCCGAGCCTTCGAGTAACTCCGAAGGAGGTTATCCTCTCAGCAGGTGTATAATGTCGGGGCTACTGTACTGCCATTTTGGGAATGGTTTCTGGATCGTGCAGTAGTCTCCGGTGGGGCCTCTTGATGCCATGACCATGGGTGCTGTTACGGTAGTATCCCCGGGCGAGTCAACCCAGGTTATTTATGTATGCATCACCAACGGGCGACTGTTTCACTGCCTACCCGTCCTCCCCCAAATCAACCATGAAAAGCCATCAAAGTGAAAACGACGTTATCTTCCCCCCCGAGCCATATAGACTAGCACCTTAACGTAACCCTCTACCTCAAGTGACCCCCGGGCCATGTACAGGGTGAACCTTACTGTAAAAAAAAGAAGATTTCTCATCTCAAATATTCCGACATAAAATCTAAATTTTTGATAATCTAACAAAACCTACCAGCCGTGTATTTCCACTGCAAGACACACTGTGTGCAGGTCAGTCGAGACGGTAATATCAGCGAGAGAGTGAAATTACTGTGGCTTAGGTAGTTTTCTAAGAAGTATTTCGTCTTTCCGTCCAACAATCGCAGAGGGTACCTGTCAAAAGAAAAATATCTAAGCATTGGTCATGAACAGAACAAATAAAAGTACTGAGATAGATATGTACCGACTGATGAATATACATCAGATAGATAGATAGATAGATAGATAGATAGATAGATAGATAGATAGATAGATAGATAGATAGATAGATATGGACCTGCATAGATAGATAGATAGATAGATAGATAGATAGATAGATAGATAGATAGATATGAATATAAAGAATATATGTCTATATTTCTGAGATGAGGTATTGTAATTATTTACACTATTTACATTGTTCGGAATGTTGTCCTCATCTCCGTAGCCATTTTCACCACATTTCGGCCGTTGTACGCTCCGGCCTTCTTCGGGTGATTGGAATGCCTCACTCGAATGTCTCAATATCAGTTATCTCCCTTTTAACTCAACTCTTCAAGTTTTTGTTCACCCCTGCTGTAGCCAGGTATTGAACTCACAACTCTTTGGGTCAAGTCACTAGATTCGACCAACGCTTTTATCCTCAAAGACATATGGCCGAAATTGAAAACGAACAAGCCTAACAAACCACACCTTAAAAACAGGTAGACCCCACGTATACCTACTCTTATACCAATGTAAGGGGTCTATGTTCCAAATTTTGCGACAGTATCTCCAGGTGAGTCAACTCAGGTTATTTGTGCTTGCATTTTCATTGTGTGACTGTTTCACTGCCTACGAATCCTCCACCAAACCAACTAAAACAAACATGAAAGTGATCAAATAGAAAACGACGTTATCTACCCTCCTAAACCATAACGTAAACGTCTGCCTCGAGTGGTACCCGAGCCTCGTACATGCTAAACTTTTCTGTAAAAGAAATTCAAATGCTTCTCGAAATGGAAGTGAAAATCGTATTATTTTTTATAGATATTTTTGTGTTTATTTACATCATCATCTGAACATTAACTTAACTATGAGATAATCTTTCTTAACTATGAGATAATCTTTCTTAACTCTGAGATAATCTTTCCTAACTATGAGATAATCTTTATTTATCTTTACAGATATTGAAAGCGTGGTAATTGAAGTAAGAATATGTTGCACTTAAACAACTTCCTGTTGCTTATTTCCTCCCTTTGTGCAACTGTGTGGGGTCACGGACGTCTGCTTGAACCCCCATCCAGAACTAGCATGTGGCGATTTGGGTACAATACTCCACCGGACTATGATGACAATGGGCATAACTGCGGTGGCGTCGGTGTAAGTGTCGCCTCTTAAAAATCACTCCTTCATCTAGAGTCTTCTTCTTCTTAAAATTCCCCTTTTTCTTAAAATTCTTCGTCTTTTTCAAAATTCTTTTTCAAGTTCTTTTCCTTCTTCTAAAAATACTTCTTCTTAAAATTCTTTTTTAAAATCATTCTTAAAATTCTTCTTAAAATTCTTCCTCTTAAAATTCTTTTTTAAAATCATTCTTAAAATTATTCTTCTTCTTAAAATTCTTCTTAAAATTTTTCATCTTTTTCTTCTTAAAATTCTTCTTCTTAAAATGCTTCTTCTGAAAATTCTTTTTTAAAATCATTCTTAATATTCTTCTTAAAATTCTTCTTAAATTTTTTCTTTTTCTTCTTAAAATTCTTCTTTTTCCTCTTTTTAAATTCTCTTTTAAAATCATTCTTAAAAGTATTCTTCTTAAAAAAATTTCTTTTTTTCTTAAAATTCTTCTTCTTTTCTTCTTAAAATTCTTCTTCTTAGAAATTCTTTTTTAAAATTATTCTTCTTAAAATTCTTCGTAAAATTTTTCTTCTTTTTCTTCTTAAAATTCTTTTTTAAAATCATTGTTAAAATTATTATTCTTTTTCTTCTTCTTAAAATTCATCCTCTTAAAATTATTTTTTTAAATCATTCTTAAAATTCTTCTTCTTAAAATTCATCTTAAAATTTTTCTTCTTTTTCTTCTTAAAATTCTTCTTCTTAAAATTCTTTTTTAAAATCATTCTTAAAATTATTCTTCTTAAAATTCTTGTTAAAATTTTTATTCTTCTTTTTCTTCTTCTTAAAATTCTTTTTTAAAATTATTGTTAAAATTTTTCTTCTTTTTCTTCTTAAAATTTTTATACTGAAAATTCTTCTCCATTTTCTTCTCAAAATTCTTCTTCTGAAAATTCTCCTGAAAATTCTGAAAATTCTCTGCCTCTCACTTTCTATAATTCTACTCCTCTTCATCCAACTCTATTCACTCCCTGTTTTCCTACTCCTTCTCCTCGTCATGACCCTCCTCCTTCCGCTCTCTCCCTCTCCATTTTACTTCTCCTCCTTGCTCTCTCTCTCTCTCTATCTCTGTTTTCTCCTTCCCCTCATTCTTTCTCGCTTAATTTTTCTACTCCTTTCACTCATCATAAACTATTCCCCCTTTCTCTCTCTCTATTGCTTCATTTCATCGTAATTCCCTCTCTCTTTCTATTTTACTCCTCCCATTCCTCATATTGTCCTCCTTTCTGTCTTTCTTATTTTCAACTCCTTCCCATTCCTCTATTTTTCTACTCCTACCGTTCCTCACACCCGTCTTCTCCCCCCTCTCTCTCACTCCATCTATCTATCTATCTATCTATCTATCTATCTATCTATCTATCTATCTATCTATCTATCTCTATACTCCCCCATTTTCTCTTAATCTCCTTCCTATTTTTGTACTTTTCTTCTTCGTCATAACTTTCCTCTCTCTCTCTATTTTACTACACTTACACTTTGTCATAATCACCTTTTCAATCTGTTTTCTACTCCACTCACTCTCCATATCGTCTTCTCTACTCTCTCTCTCTCTCTCTCTCTCTCTCTCTCACTACACTTACCCTCTTATAATATCCTTTTTACTCTTTTTTCTACACCTCTTTCTATCTTTCTATCTATCTTTCTATCTATTTTTCTACCTATTCTCATCGTTTCTTTTTTATGTAAAAACCTTGTGTATCACTTTCTTTTTTTTAACTTGCCATTCTCTGTTCTCATGAGAATGTCCTAGCTAATCACAGCCGTTAAAAATAAACGAAAATATTTAAGGTTTTGATTTGTTTAGAGTGCAGACTAATTAAGAATTTCCTAGCCGCTTTTACCTGCAAGCTAAAACCTAATTTCACACAAATGGCGACTGTCGTTCCTCAATTTTAAAATAACAGAAAAATCCACAACGTTACGTGCGACTTGCCTATCTTCACCGTTTATTTTTATATATAGAACACTGATTATCAACGTGGGAGGTAACGCGCCCTTAGGGGCGTCATGAACTTCCAATGGTTCAGAATTTGAATCGAACAGTAATGGGGGCGCTGTAATTCTTACAGAAAAGAAAAATAATTTAACCCTTTGAATCCTAACTGAAAGAAGTCACCACGTTTTATACTCACATTCGTTTATCCCTCTCTCTCTCTATCTCTCTCTCTCTTTATATATATATATATATATATATATATATATAGTGTAACCCGGATATAAGAGACCCGGATATAAGAGAAACCAAGATATAAGAGAGATTTTCTCTGGTCCCAAATTAGAGCCATACTTACCTAAACAAAATAGACCAAACCCGGATATAAGAGTATCCCGGATATAAGAGCTTCCTCTCTGGGCCCCGACAATTCTCTTATATCCGGGTTACACTGTATATATATATGTATGCATATATATATATATATATATATATATATATATAGAAAGAGATAGATAGATAGATAGATAGATAGATAGATAGATAGATAGATAGACTTTAAATTCCAATCACCTGAAGAAAGCCGGGGCGTACAACGGCCGAACGCCGTAATCATGGCAATAAAGATGAGGACAACAGTTCAAACAAACTGAATAGTGTAAACAGCTACAATATCTCATCTCTGAAATACAGACAGATCCTGAAGAAGACCTGTGCGTACAGCGGCTGAAACGTCGTGAATATTGTCCGAACAATATAAATGGTGTCAATAATTACAATACCTCATCTCAGAAATATAGACATACATGAAGAAGGCAGGAGCGTACAACGACCCAAACGTCGTGAATATGGCGATAAAGATAAGGACAACAGTCCGAACAATGTAAATAATTTAAATAATTACGATACATCATCTCAGAAATATAGAAAGATCCTGAAGAAGGCATGAGCGTACAACGACGGAAACGTCGTCAATGTGGCGATAAAGATGAGGACAATAGTCCGAACAATGTAAATGGTGTAAATAGTTACGAAACATCATCTAGAGACAGATGCTGAAGAATATATACTAATTTGGTAAGTTTCTTTTCTGTTTTCCATGTCGACAATATGGGTAAATTTCCCAGAATAATTCTGAAAATAAGACATAACTTTTGGATTTGATGTAAATATGGCTACAAAACCTTTCACTTTTATTGCTTGCCTTGATAAAGTCAGAAGATGAAATGAATTGGCAAGAACTAAGAACTATTTCCAATTGTCATTTTTAAACCAATTTGTCTTATTTTCAGAATAATTTCAGGGAAATATAACTACATATATATATATATATATATATATATATATATATATATATATATATATATATATATGAAGAAATATAGTATTAAAGCATGCTATATTTATGGGATAAAGTGCTCAGTATCAGAGATAGAGCGTATGTAAATATAAATATAAAAGTGAACATAGAAGTCAACACTTAGAGGCGACAGCCTGTTTCATGCTAGATGCAATCGTCGGGCCACGAGTGCTGTTATTTTTCTCGGCTATTTATATATACGGGTCAGTGGTGCATTGTGGGTAGTCCTTTTTGGCAGGTGTTTTACCGGAAATCGTTTATTTGTTTATTTATTTATTTGTATCAAATTATTTTGCTTGTTTTTATTTAATTTTATTTTTGTTTTTTATCCTTTATATTTATTTTATTTTTATTTATTTATTTTTTATTTATTTTGATCGGTGTTTTTATTAACGTAGTAAAAATTTGTTTATATAGCTTATTGTGGGTATTCTATTATGGCGGCTATTTTACCGGAAGTCGTTTATTTATTTATTTGGGTCAAATTATTTTGCTTGTTTTTTATTTATTTTTGTTTTTATTTTTTATCTTATATATTATTTTTTTATTATTTTTATTTTGATCGGTGTTTTTATTAACGTAATAAAAAATTGTTTATATAGCTTATTTAACAGTTTTGTTTTTGTTTGGGAAGATAAAGCTATTTGTTGAATTTTGGGGTTGATTGTTGTGATTTGTTCTGACTATTATTTTTTGGCGGGAACATTTTTTTATTTATTTACTTGGATTGATTATCTTTATTTGTTTTTTTCTAAGGGGCTAGTTTATCGGTATCGGTTGTTAGTTTATTTATATATTTGGATGTATTTAGGTCAATTTATTATACTTGTCGTTATTTATTTATTACATTGTATATTTTCTCTTTTTGGTCTTCGATTTTTAAGTAACGCAGTATATTATTTTTATTCATTTTTTTTCATCGTTATATAACAGTTATAGCTATTTTTCGTCCGATTTTTTGTTTTGTTTTGATTTTTTATAGTCTAATATTTTGTTTATTATTTACTTTATTTATTGATTTTGTTCCTTATTTTTTATTCTATTTCGTCTATTCTAACAATAAAAATATGCTGCCTATATATATATATATATATATATATATATATATATATATATATATATAGGCAGCATATTTTTATTCAAGCCTGTTTTGTTAAATAATTTAGACGTATTATTTTTTCTTTTTTGTCTAAATTTGATTCCATAAATAAAGACAAGAAAATTTCTCTTTTAATACTTCTCTAAAAAAAACAACAAAAAAAAACACAGGCACTTTTGTAGGTTACTCTTTTCTAAGTCTTCTGCCATCAGTAAGTCCTGTGAGTGTCAAACTCTCCAAACCCACTTTCCTCATTACGCGTCGTAAAAACTTCAAGTGTCTCTTTCCGATTCTAAATATCTATTCTTTCTGTCCCCATTTTTTCTTAAAACTTCCACCTTGCTCACATGCACAGTCCATTGCATCCTTTTCGTTATAAGTAAGGAGATTGTCCAGCATTCAATGTCCCATCGGAAGACTGATATTATATAACAGTTCATTACTTTTTTCTTTGCCTTTATCGAAATTTTCCTGTTTTTTAATAGTTTGCTTAAATTTTGGAAGGCATTTTTCTCTATTTTCTGATTTCGTTGTCACATTTTTAAATTGTAGTAAAATAGAGAGAGAGAGAGAGAGACAGAGAGACAGAGAGAGAGAGAGTAGAGAAGACGATATGGAGAGTGAGTGGAGTAGAAAACAGATTGAAAAGGTGATTTCACATTAAAACTCTACCTACATATTTAAAATTTCTGTTCTTGCTTGATTTTAGCATCTTAAATTTATTTTAGGATTGATATAAAATAAATAAAAAATGCAAAGTTTAGAATTGGCTGAATGTTGTTTGACAAGTTATGAGGTTAATAAAATGTTCCCGAAGTACAATAAGAAAGTAAAAAAAAAATATTTTTTCAAATTGGAAGAAAACAGACGATCCTTTAAAAAAAATATTGTCGACGTGTCAGACATATTGAACGCCAATGGCCGACATTTTCCCTTCTTGACATCATTGCAGTCGTTCAATGTGCTATTCAATCATGATTTCTCTGATCAAACACGACAGTTTACACAAAAATCGTTCTTTATATTCGTCTCTTTGCTTTCGTTGAAGAAGAAATCCAGTACGCAGCTTTATAGGATTTATACATTGTGCAACCAAGTTTTTATTTGTTTATCGGTCTTTGTATATGAGAAACGAAAAACAAGCCATTTTTAAAAGAAATTTAATATAATCACTGCTTATCATACAAATGAATCATTTCTCCATATATATATATATATATATATATATATATATATATATATATATATATATATATATATGTATGTATGTATGTATGTATGTATGTATATAAATATATGTATACGCGAAATTAAAAATATAAAATGGCTACAATATACCCATTCAGCCTTGTATATGTGTATATGTTTGCGTGTGTTTATTTTCGCATCCGAAACGTGAATACCGTACTTCCATATATATATATATATATATATATATATATACCAGACATTGTCCTGAAGAAATGCACGCCTGAACTGGCGCCTGCCCTCTCTAAATTATACAACCGCTGCCTCAAGGAGTCTTGTTTTCCTGACTGCTGGAAGTCCTCAACCATTGTTCCTGTCTTTAAGAAATCTGGTAACCCCTCCGACCCTTCCAATTACCGTCCTATCAGTCTCCTACCCGTCTTCGGCAAAGTCTTCGAGGCCATTATCAACACCGAAGTGATTAATCATCTGATATCCCATGATCTGCTCTCAGACAAGCAGTATGGTTTCCGCTTTGCCCGATCTACGGCCGATGTGCTTACGGCCAATCACTGAATTTGTCTACCAAGCTATTCATAATAACGGTGAAGCTCGTGCCGTGGCCTTAGACATCTCCAAAGCGTTTGATAGAGTTTGGCATGCCGGCCTTCTTCGCAAGCTCCAGGGTTATGGTATCACAGGTCGATTGTTTGACCTAATACAATTATTCCTGTCAAACCGGGAATTGAAGGTCGTTCTCAATGGATTCATCTCCAGCTCCTATCCCAATAACTCAGGTGTTCCTCAAGGCTCCATCCTAGGCCCTACTCTGTTCCTTATATTTATAAACGACCTTCCTGACGCCATAGACTCCCAAGTCAGCATTTATGCTGACGACACCACAATTTACTCCGGCCTCAAACACAAATCTAGTGATGCTGACAAAGTTAACCTGGCAGTTCCAACTGAAAAGGACCTCCAATCGGTTGTGAACTGGGGCGAAAAATGGATGGTTAACTTTAACGCCTCTAAAACAAAACTGCTCTCTATTAACCACCACAAGGACCCATCCCTGCACCCCATTAGAATGTCTGAAGACCAACTTCTCGAGAGCCCCGCTCTGCGGCTGCTCGGTCTCACGCTGTCCGCTGATCTGAGATGGAACAAATACATCGAGTCAGTTGCATCATCCACCGCAAGGAAAGTTGGTTCCCTGTGCCGAGCCAGGAAATTTTTCTCCCCGGAATCGATCCTCCAAGTCTATAAATCGACCATTCGCCCTTGCATGGAGTATTGCTGCCATATATGGTCTGGAGCCCCTGCTGTTTGCCTCAGGGTTCTTGATAATATCCAGAGACGGATATGCAATGTGATTGGCCCTGATCTGTCATCTCGTCTGCAGTCGCTCTCTCACAGACGCGATGTTGCCTCGCTCTGTCTTTTTTACAAATACTTTCACGGTAATTGCTCCGAGGAGCTGCTTTCGCTTGTTCCTAGGCCTCATGAATTTAAACGTCCTACGAGGCTGGCATCCCGTTCCCACCCCTTCACCGTTGAAACTGTTAGATGTAGACGTCTCTTCTACTCCAATAGCTTCATGTCTCGCACATCTCGCCTGTGGAACTCCCTTCCCTGTTACTGTTTCCCTGACAAATACAATCTCCAACGGTTTAAGTGTAGCGTCAATCGACATATCCAGTTGCCTTGATCTATCCACTTCCCTTCTCCACATCCTTTCACCTTTCATTCCTATCTGCTCTCGCTCCAAATCTTCTGTAACCCCTTTGCCTTGATCGATCCACTATCTTTCTCCACATCCTCTCCTTTACCACTCCTATCTGCTCTTCCTCCAATCCTTCTATAACCCCTTGCGTGATAGTGGCCTCCAGCCTTGCTTGGGGTGATACGCTTAAAAAAAAGCTCTGTCATTCTACATCGAGCACTATTTTATTAACACCAGCACTCAATGTGTGATATTATATATATATATATATATATATATATATATATATATATTATTTAAAAAAACATGATTCCATCGTTACATAGGAATTACCATGTTTCAAAAACAGAATCTAAAAACTTTCAATTCAATTATAGAAATTAAATTAAAGTACTTAGTTCTGTTTCATCCTCAAAGGATATGTATCGAATACTGTTTTTTTTTTGTAAATTTGTAAATTATACTCCTTCTGTTTTACAAACTCCATCTAGTGGGCATTTATCTTTGTTTCACTGTCAACGATATTTTGCTGCACGATATCTTTGAAATTCCTGGCGTTTAATCTTTGTATTATAGTTTCCAAATTTTCAGAAATGTTGAAACCAAGGTAGAGTGATTGGCTGATCTCCTATCATATATATATATATATATATATATATATATATATATATATATATATATATATCCTTGTGCAAATTTATTTGAACCAAACGAATAATTCCGTACTATTTACTTTTTTTCCTATTTTTCCAATGAAACATGACGCAGTGCACATCTTTGTACTTCGTATGTCCATTCCACGAAGTCGTTCCCTGCAGACTGACCACAAATTCTCGATTGGATTTAAATCTGGAGAGTTTCCAGGACAATCTTTGATTTGCTCACTGGTAAGGCTTGCCAATTTGTTCGTGCAGCTTTACAAATTCCGTACGCTTCCTTTGAGTAACATCCATCGCAGACAATGGCCGTTGGACAACAAATCGACAGTCGAGAGAGTAGTATCTGGGTGTGTAGAAAATCACATGCAATCACGGATGACGCAATATTTTTCAAAACCCAAACAATTTCATCATACACCCTAAAAATAAATTCATATTACTGGACACCACTGCAAAGGAGGTAATCAGAGGAAAATATAAAAATCGATTACACCCTGTCACTCCAGGGGGTCTAAAATTGACCGTTTGTTGAAAGAAAGGAAACTAAAGCGATTGTTTCAATTAATTTGCACAAGAGTATATATATATATATATATATATATACATATATATATATATATTTGTCATCCACAGACAGACTGTTTCGCTGTTTCACAGCTCTTCAGTGTGGCTAGACGTCCGGTTGCCTCTAGCTAGGATCGAAACCTGACTGAATTGGCGTCAGTCGGAACTTCTACCACTAAGCTGTCGGCGCACGGCAGGAATGAAGGTGAATTTTAGCATGTTTAATTTTATATTTAGATAAACACACAGTGACTGACAGTGACTCAATTCTGCCGAAGAGTCGTGCAATATTAGCTTAAATAGTCTCTGTTTACAAACTCACACCTCAAACCAAATATATATATATATATTGTCACCTCAAACCATATATATATATATATTGTCATCCACAGACAGACTGTTTCGCTGTATCAGAGCTCATCAGTGTAGCAAGACATCCGATTGCTTCAAGCCAGGATCGAAACCCGACTAATTTGGCATCAGTCAGAGATTCTTCCCCTAAGCTATCAGCTTCCGGCAGAGAGGGAGGTGAATTTTTACGCATTTACTTTTGAATAAACACGACAGAGACTCAGAATGCTCAATTCATAGATCTTTACATTTTCAGCAGTAGCAGTCACTGTTTACAAATTTGCCCTTTATATATATATATATATATATATATATATATGTGTGTGTGTGTGTGTGTGTGTGTGTGTGTGTGTGTGTGTGTGTGTGTGTGTGTGTGTGCAGGTATGCAAAAAATAGGAAAGAACACGTTAGGTAAATAATCTGGAGTTCCTTAGTATTTTTGCTTTTATTTTTAAAAAGACAGTGTTCCATACAGAAGTAGAGCTTATATTATAATATTTTTTAAAAACTATGATTCCTTCGCTACATAAGAGTTCTCATGTTTCAAAAGCGTGAGCCGAAACCCCTAATATAATTTTTGAAATTAAGTTGAATTAAGGTGTCTGGTCACGCTTCCTCGTCAAGCGAGAATTTCAGATTCCCAAGCTTTTGAAACATGAGAACTCTTATGTAGTGAAGGAATCATATTTAAAAAAAAATATATATATATATATATATATATATATATATATATATATATATATATTAGTACTGTTCTTTTCTGTGTCTCCTAGAGAGATGCTACAGAATTGGAAACTAAGAACTATTCCAAGTAAAAAGAATGACATCACTGGAAGATTTGTAACAGTAGAAAAACATCTAAAATGGATACGACGTGTAACTTCAAGAGAAAATAATGGCATAATCAAGATTTTTGTGTAGATTGACGTGTTTGATCGTCGAAATTATGAATGAATCGCACATTGACTGACTGCGATGATGTAAGGAAGGGAACATTTCAGACGAGGTTTGGTTGGTGACTGGACAGGTGTCCAGTTACACAGCAACCTTACGTCTACACCGGGTCATGGATCTTGAGGGTGAAGATGGTTTTGAAGAAGAAATAACCTATGATGTGAAGATTCTAAAAGTATTATTTAAACACTATGAATGTGTTGGTTAGACACCGTGTTCGTTCCACTTGCATACCTGGCACTTGTGCTTCGGCCCTGTTGCTGGTAGCATCACGGCTATGACTATCTTAGACCAGCTCTGACCAGCTTGGATAAGACCAGTGGCCCGAGTGAAAACACTCGGGCTCCCCACGTTAAACCGACCTTGTGTCACATCTTGACTCAGTGGGGCAACAAGTAAATACTTATATATATATATATATATATATATATATATATATATATATATATATATATGCACATTTCATTAAAAACGACTGACAAGGTGCTTTTATTTAGTTTTTTATATAATTTCTCGTGCGATCTAATAAAGTTTTTCTTTTCAGAGGATAAATTATTCGGAATATACTTGTCGACAACACTAATATATTAGCATCATCCACTTGCAAAAAAAGGCTAAAAATAATGGAAGCCTTACTAATAAAAACAAACAAACCAACACTTAATAATATTAACTTTGAACATGGACATAATATCTTGACCGTGTTTTGAAACAAAAAAATGAAACATTTTATAAAACATACATATAACAAAAACATACATATAACAAACTATTTCTTATTCTAACAGTTGAAATATAATCCTTGAAAATGGCTAAATGTATAGCCGAAAGCGCTCGGATAAAAAGGAACATTCGGACATTTTTATATAATTTATCCTCTGAAAAGAAAAACTTTATTAGATCGCACGAGAAATTATATAAAAAAACTAAATAAAAGCACCTTATCAGTCGTTTTTAATGAAATGTGCATGAAAGAAGGATTGCTGTCTAAATACACAAATATATATATATATATACATTATGAAATGGATAAAGTCCGACAATTATTTAAAGACATTTTTATGTTTAACATTCTTTTTATAGATACAAGTATTTAAGTAAATGCTCTGTTTTATAATAAACAGTATTAAACAACATTTACCGGCCTGAATGTCCGAGAAATTTTCATAGAAAATATTCGTCTTCCGAACGATCCTCAGTGGCCGAATCGGTTAAGGCACGTCAGGCTATATGACAGTTCCGTATAGGATACAGGTTCGAATACTGTCGGAGGACGAATATTTTTCTATGAAAATTTCTCGGACATTCAGGCCGGTAAATGTTGTTAATACTGTTTATTATAAACAGAGCCTTTACTTAAATACTTGTATCTATAAAAAGAATGTTAAACATAAAAATGTCTTTAAATAATTGTCGGACTTTGTCCATTTCATAATGTATATATATATATATATATATATATATATATATATATATATATATATATATTTAAGCTTATCACCCCAAGCAAGGCTGGGGGCCACTATCGCGCAAGGGGTTACAGAAGGTTTGGAGGAAGAGCAGATAGGAGTGGTAAAGGAGAGGATGTGGAGAAAGATAGTGGATCGATCAAGGCAAGGGGGTTACAGAAGATTTGGAGCGAGAACAGATAGGAATGAAAGATGAAAGGATGTGGAGAAGGGAAGTGGATAGATCACGGCAACTGGAGATGTCGATTGACGTTACACTTAAATAGTTGGAGATTGTATTTGTCAGGGAAACAGGAATAAGGAAGGGAGTTCCACAGGCGAGATGTGCGAGACATGAAGCTATTGGAGTAGAAGAGACGTCTACATCTAACAGTTTCAACGGTGAAGGGGTGGGAACGGGATGCCAGCCTCGTAGGACGTTTAAATTCATGAGGCCTAGGAACCAGCGAAAGCAGCTCCTCGGAGCAATTACCGTGAAAGTATATATAACGTATAAACAGAATATATATATATGTATATAAACAGAATATATATATATAACGTATAAACAGAACATATTAAAATAATTGTCGGGCTTAGTCCAATTCATAATATATTATATCATTCGTTTCTGTTAAGGTAAGCTTCGAGCTGATATGAGCTTTCGCAAAACATTATGGAAAATTTGTTTAAAAACAGTCATTTGACTTTCCTAACCAGATGCTTCTTTAATGGGTAAATGGTAAAGCACGTCAGGCTATATGACGGTTCTGTGATGGATACAGGCTTGATTCCTGCCTGAAGACACATATTATCTATGAAATTTTCTCGTACATTCCGATAAATGTTGTTAATACTGTTTATTATAAACAGGGCATTTACGTAAATATTTGTATCTATCAAAATAACGTATAAACAGAAAATATATTAAAATAATTTATTCCTAGTCCATTTCATAATATATGATGTCATTTGTTTATGTTAAGATAATATCTCCTTCTCTCTCTCTCTCTCTCCCTATATATATATATATATATATATATATATATATATATATATATTAGGTTGGTGTAAAAATAATGTCGTTTTTCTCACATAAGTTGAACGTCAAAAAACGACATTATTTTTGCACCAACCTAATATATATATATATATATATTGGACTCAGCTGTCCTTCTTTTGACAACATATACCGGACCATTTTTAAAGTAGAATCTTTATCGTTGTAAAAAAAAATAGCAATAAACATATATATATATATATATATATATATATATATATATATATATATATATCGTGGACCCGTCGTATTCGGCGTATTAGGGTCAAGCAACTCAGTTCCTTGGTACCGACAGCGCAGAAACCAGCACATATGACCTGATTATAGTGGTGAAGGCTTTGTGTAGAACCAACCACACTTTTTGAAGAGCCGAATACAGAGACCTGTTGCATTACATGCCTCATGTTCCCCAAACGACCCTCCGCAGGTTTTGAATTCAGGGTTCTTCTCTTAGACCAGTTGCCATCCAAGGCTATAGAACCCAGTCTGTCCTACTATTTGCCCGTAGCTGCAGGAAGAAAAGGATTCTACCTTTCCCAAGTGTATTAGCACATAAGTGAATGTAATGGATTCGACTGGAATTCGAACTCAGCTCTCCGATTCCTCAAGCCGAGCCGTTATCCACTACTCCACACACACTCACTCTCACTCTCCCCCACCCCTCTCTCTCTCTTTCTCTCTTTCTCTTTCTCTCTCTCTCTCTCTCTCTCTCTCTCTCTCTCTCTCTCTCTCCATGTATATATATATATATATATATAGTTTTAAGGTGTGCTATATTTATGTGGTAAAGTGCTCAATATCAGAGATAGAGCATATGTAAATATAAAAGTGAACATTGAAGTCAACACTCAGAGGCGACAGGCTGATTCGTGCTAGACGCAATCGTATATATATATACAGTAGCGAGCATAAAAATCCGAACGATGTTAAGAAAAAGTCTAAATGTGAAATAACTTTTTTATTTTGAAGCTTCAAAGAACATTTTATCAAGGAAAAATAAGGATATAAAGGTAAATTATATAATTCCAAAATATAAAGCTCAATAAACTTATTTTGATAAAGTTATAAGAATAATTATATAACATTCGAATAAAATAGATTATCAAAAACATCAGAACGATTAAATAAATCCATAAAATTTAATAATTATTTTGCATTATTGAAAATTTTTTAGGGTAAGAATATAAAATAAGGTATTTTACAAAATTACACCGGCTCTTTACTGGCTCTTGCATTGTAAACATGGCGAAAAAATCTGTGACGTCATTGGAACTTAGAAAATTGATAGTCAAGTTACGTCATGAAGATAAACTTTCGATTGGGGATATTTCAAAGAGTGTGGGGAAATCTAAGCATTATTCATAGTATTTTATGAAAACTTGAGGAAACTGGCTCATGTGAAGCCAAGAAACCACCTGGCAGGCCTAGAAAAACTACCGCAAGGGAAGACAGATGGATTGGTAATGAATCAAAAAAGGATCGATTTGCGACAGCAACCGCTATCTCTAAAAGAGCTAATGCTAACCTTGGCATTAAAATATCAAGGCACACTATTTTCCGAAGACTTAATGAAATAAATCTGAACAGTCGAGTAGCCTCTACGAAGCCTTACATTTCTGAAAGGAATCAAATGAGCCGATTGAAATTTGCCACTGAACACGTTATATCGACAGAAGAACAGTGGGATTGTGTTCATTTCAGCGATGAGTCAAAGTTTAACCTGTTCGGTTGTGACCGGAGAAGGTTCGTTCGACGCAGTCCTAAGGAACGATATTTGCTTCAGTGCACTAAAAGCAGCGTTAAATTTGGAGGAGGAAGTGTGATGGTGTTTGGCATGATTTCAGCTGCTGGTACGGGACCTCTTGTTAGGCTACACGGTAAAATTAACGCTACTGTATACAAAGAGATATTGAAGAAACATGTTGTACCTAATTTGAGAACTGTAATTAATCAACCAGTTGTATTTATGCAAGATAACGCGCTATGTCACACAGCGAAGTCTGTTAAGACATTCCTTTCTGAGGAGGATGTTACTGCTATGGAGTGGCTTGCTCAAAGTCCAGACATGAATCATATTGAGAATGTCTGGAAGTTACTAAATGAAAGAAGTAAGGAAAAGAATCCAACAAACGTCGAAGAACTATGGACTAATTTGAAAGGAGAATGGGAGAAAATATCCGTTAATGAATGCAAGACATTAATTCGCTCATGTAGCAAAAGATGTCAAGCTGTTATTGAAAGTAAAGGTCTACACATCAAGTACTAATGAATTATGAATGCTATTTTCATTTGGATATGATGTATCCATTATAATAGTTTGATTTTGTTAATCGTTCTGATGTTTTTGATCATCTATTTCTTTCAAATGTTATATAATTATTCTTCTAACTTTATCAAAATAAGTTTATTGAGCTTTATATTTTGGAATTATAAATTCATCTTTATATCCTTTATTTTTCATTGATAAAATGTTCTATGAAGATTTAAAATGAAAAGTTATTTCACATTTAGACTTTTTCTTAACATCGTTCTGATTACGCTACTAGCGTGTGTGCGTAACTGACTCTTAAATTTATTAGTTTGTAAACATGTACATAAGTCTTGTAACTGTTTTTTTTTCTTTTTCATTTCTTATTTGGCGTAAATGTCGATGTAATGATAATGAAAATATATTGTTTGCTTTTTGTTTAGCCGACAGCGTAATCAGAGAATTTCAAAAATAATTTACTCATCGAAAGCATTTTCAACATGAAAAGCTGTAATATTTACAGCCGTCTGTTAAAGAAACAAACACTTAGTCGTGCCATCCAGACCTGCTATCCAAGTTAGAAAAACACTCTGAACAATCGCCATTATTTCTTTCCTTCTCACGGGAGTGACATTTGTTTAAAAAGATTTCAAAAATCTATAAAGATGTCTTCATCCACCCAATGTATATTCCAAGATACGCTTTTATGAAATAAAATTCAGCTTTGATTCTTCTAAAAAAAATATGGCGGACAATTGAAATGGGCGTACCTCAACAGACGACATTTTTTCCCTCCCTATTTTTTTTTATTAATTACAAAAGACAGTGACTAATGTAAAATGAGAGGCGTGTGTCCGGAATGATAACCAAGTTTGGGTCGTCACCTGACATACGAATGACGTAAAGTCTGGGACATCCACTTTGTGTCATGTGTTTGCAAAATAATATATTGTGTTTACATAACCCAGAACCGAGAAGTTCAGCAAAGAAGGGTTTTTATATATATATATATATATATATATATATATATATATATATATATATATATATATATATATATATATATATATATATATATATACACACATATTATATATATATATATATATATATATATATATATATATATACCTATTTGTTCAATATTATATATATATATATATATATATATATATATATATATATATATACCTATGGGTTCAATTTGAATAATCGTATGGTCTTTACTTTTTTATAAGCTTTTAATCGAAACTATTCTTACTGACTCATGTAAAGAATAAGATATTAACCAGAAGTATCAATAATCATGATTATTGCTACTTCCGGTTAATATTTTATTATTTACTAATTATCAATTGATATATATATATATATATATATATATATATATATATATATATATATATATATATATATATATATATATATATAGCATAATGAGAAGCCACGTATACTTTCTTGATATGTAAAATATGGATAAAACAACTGAAAAGTTGCAAATTAAAAGAAAATACTATCGTTAGATTTACGTTCAAAAATTCAAACACAGTTGCATTCCACATCACGTGACGTCCGCGTCCCACGACGGACGCTGTAAACAAACTCCCACATACAGTTATTCAATTAATTTCTGAGGAAGGACCGAGGTGGTCTGAAATATCAAATATACAAAAACATGTAAATAAATACTTTCGCAAAAAACACCCAATTTTTTTCTTTTAATTTGCAACTTTTCAGTTGTTTTATCCATATTATATATATATATATATATATATATATATATATATATATATATATATATATATATATATATATATATATAAGATAACTGTTCTTTCTCTCATTTCGATATTTTCTTCCTTCATACAAGAGCACTTTCTGCATTTATATTTTTACATTATATATATATATATATATATATATATATATATATATATATATATATATATATATTTATTTATATATATATATATATATATAAAATGTAAAAAAAATAAATGTAGAAAGTGCTCTACTATGAAGGGAGCAAATAAACGAATATATATATATATAATTTAAAACTTAATAGAGTTTAGACTTAGATTTCTAAATGGGTAATTTTTTAATTTTAATTTCAAATGTTATCATATAATCTAATACTTATTAGTTAGGACATATTCTATTTTACTAGAACCCCAACTTTAAAGCTTTTAATATCTATGATAACCTTGCTTCGTTGTTAAATTTTTTGAATTCTCATATACTTGTATTTTGCTTGGTCATTCTAGCTTATGTAACAGCGTTTACCCCTAGCGAAGGATCGTTAATTAATTTGAAACTTTTAAAACCATTTATTCTACATTCAACATCATCACTTGATAAAACACCGGAGGTGTTGAAACAAAATGGCTATTTTTGATAATGATTTTATAACATATTTATGTTATAATTTTTGAATATATATATATATATATATATATATATATATATATATATATATATATATATATATATATATATATTAAAAAGTTAAAAGTAAAAAGTAAAGTTAGCGTTGCGATTGCACGCTCCACAAGTTTGTATCCGTTATCAATAAAACATTAAAAAAAAAACATATTTCGAAACGCATTATATTTTTCGTCTCGGATGCTACCTGAATTTTACCAAAACAAAATGATTTCCATGCCTGAAGATGACAGAACGTACAGTCGAAAGTAGTTGCGTATTTAAGGAAGACCTAATACACTTTATAATTTTAAAAATCAAGGATCTTAACATTCATCGAGTGATTGGTAGGTTAATGCATCTTTAAAATTTTGTTTGTGAAGGGATTTTGCAATTTTATATCATTAACTTTACTAATTTTAATTTTTGTATGAATAATTCATTGTAATATACATTGAACTTCACCACATATTTGATATATATATATATATATATATATATATATATATATATATATATATATATATATATATTGCACGTTTCATTAAATAATATAGACAAGTTTTGTCTATTTATTTTAAGTAAGTTCCTTTCATATTGTCTGATAAGCTTAATAACATTATCAATGAAAGACGAAAGGAAATCACCATATTGATACATGTTTAAATCCAATTTAATCTTTCGGCTTACATAAGCCATTATCAAAGATGGCAATTACATTTCAATATATCAAACAATACATGGACGAAACAATAATGATAGTCTGTTTTTGTTGCATGAAAAATTTCAAAGCAACGACAAACTCGTTACGTCACACATGACCACGCGAGCGTGAAAACGAGAAGTATTAAGTATGGGAAGCCGTTGGTATAAATCAATGGTTTCTGTTATAAATTATAGGCATTTAAGAATATTTGTGGAGATTTCATAGTTTATTTTGTTCAAGTTAGGTTTCTTTTCGTCTTTCAATGATAATGTTATTAAGCTTATCAGACAATACGAAAGAAAGTTACTTAAAATAAATAGAAAACTTGTCTATATTAATTAATAAAACATGCATTAATGAAAAATTGCTGCCTAAATATACACGATATATATATATATATATATATATATATATATATATATATATATATACTAGCAGCATGGCCCGGCGTTGCCCGTGCTTGATTAAAAAATCATACGACTCATACAGCAATCGCTATCACTTGACTTAAAATATTTTTGCCCTTCCTTGCCTTTAAAGGGGTGCCCTTTGCCGTGCTGATGTTGCTACATGCCTTACTTCTTGCCTATCTCACACTGCAAATTTTTTCTAAGCTCTATACTCAACATTATATCTGTTACGAAAAAAGAACTAAACAAAATAAACACAAAACGATCAGCTTTAAAAAGGACTCGTAACTGAAAAAACTGAATGAAAAAAGAATGTTAACAGCAAATACTTTTTCACACCCAACGCAGTTCTGCGGAATCAGAATCAACGTTGAGTTGAAGCAAGTAAAGTGGCATGCAGATTTAAATTTTTCCCACTTGTGACGAATGCAGCTATCGACTTTTTTTGCATGCTAGTTAACATTTGTGTCAGTCGGCTGTTGGCTCTCACGCTAGCCAATAGAATCTTCCTGCCTATTCGTGGCAGCCAGCTATAGGCTATCACTCTGGCCAGTAGAAAATGGCCGCAAACTACATGAAAACTGCCGTAGAAGCATGAAAAAATCGATTATTTCCACTATCGATGGGAGTTGGGAAATGAAAAGTTGGTCTTGGCCTTCCCACTAACTTGGAGCATGTGCATGTAAATTTTGGTGCAAATCTGTCGAAAATTGCGGCCGTGCATTCGTTACACACACAAACACATCCTACCTTTTATAGATAGAGATGAAGCCTTCAGAAGAATCGAATGTTTCGAGATAAGTCGTTAGTGATGATTTTCTGGTTTCATTAAAAGTTTCGGGTTTTTCAACATCAGACTCTTTTCGCCAGGTAACACCACTTGTGTTGATCAATGAATGTGTATCTTTTAATGATTTTTTGGTGTTTTTTTTTGTTTTGTTTTTTTCATTTTGACGGTTTTTTTAAGTGTTTCGACCTTTTTGCCATCAGCCAATGAAATTCTTCAATGCAAAGATAGATTCGCTTATCGTCCATTTCGCACCGTTTTTTTTTTAACAGGTATAGATTTTTATCCCTTCTTTCCTGTTTAGTATTGGGTTTCCGGTTCCTTGTAGTATTCTTATTCCCTTTCACTCTCAGTAGCCCCTTGCGTCTTAGTGACATTATCGCCTTGCTTGGGGTGAATTGATTAAATTAAAAATATATTAATAGAATATTACTCCATATTTTAAATATTTTGAAATTATTTTAAAGTTTGCACAGGAGAAAACATTCTCGAAATTTTGAAATATTAAAGAGATATTCAAACCTGGAGCGAAGAAAATATTACCTACACTATTTACATTATTCGGACTATTGTCCTCATCTTTGTCGCCATATTTATTACAACGTTTTGGTCGTTGTACGCTCCGGCCTTCTTCAGGTGATTGGAACGTCAAACTGAACCCTGAACCCAAACCATATATGCAAAGGCGAATGGTTTATTTGTAGAATTGAAGGATGGACTCTGGCGAGAATAACCTTCTGGCGCGACACAGAGAACCAAAATTAACCCATAGCTAGCAAAAGAAGAGGATTCATACCTTTCCCAAGGGTATTTGCGAGTAAGTGAATATAACGAACCCAATTGGAATTGGAACTCGGTTCTCTGATTACCAACACTGAGCCTTTATTCATTTCACCACCCACACATCCAAGCTTACAGTACCTGGTATTCCAAGCGGTCACCCATCTAGGTACTGACCAGGCTCGACAAATCTTTTCATTTGTACCCCCTTACTTCTTAAGAAAATCGACCAGCTTTCATATTTATGATTGTTATTGCAATATTTCGTTAAAGTTGTTAAGCTTAAATGTTACGCCTTGCCAATAATGGGCTATTCAGTTTTAATTGCGGGTGAAAGACGGAAAAGACATATCAGAGACGCTACTTGATTTCAGTGAGGAAAAGAAAGAAAGATGTGTCTAACATATCCTGCTAATACCTCATAAATAATTATCTATTCCGTTTTGATAGTGTAAAAAGATGGAAAAGATATATTAGAGACGCTACTTGGTTTCAGTGAAAGAAAGAAAGAAAGAAAGAAAGAAGAAAAAAGAAAGAAAAATGTGTCTAACATATTCTGCCAATACCTCATAAATAATGGGCTAACTTCTGCTTTAGTGAAATGGAAAAACTTCTCAGCTTACTTCTTAAAATAACGACCAGCATTCATATTTATGACTGTAATTGCAATATTTTGTTAAAGTTGTTAAGCTCAAATATTTGACGATGCGATTGGGGAATTTCTACGGATATTTTATTGTCGCAGAACGCGACATGAGCTTACTCCATTATTAACTTAATAATTAAGATTCATCAGAAAATAAAAATAGGAAAACGGTGAAATTTTCGCGGGTATTTCTAGTAGGTTTATAAAAGTCCACCGATATTAATTATAGGTTTTATGTTTAACCCTGCAAACTATGGGTTAAATAGTAAGACAGGCTGTGTTCTGTAGCCTTGGTTGGTAACCAGTCTACAGCAGAAAGAAACGGCGTCCTACTGTTGGAATTCTTCTGCCAAGTCAATCATGAATTGAGAAGAGCCATGATCGCCTAAGCGTCCATCGGGAAGGAATCTATAACCCATTCATATCCAACGTCCAAATAATGGAATGGTGGATATTAATAGACTAAAAAAACATGAAAATGGATAAATCAAGTTAATGTCTATTTGTCCTCATCTTTACTGTCACGTTCACGACGTTTCAGCCGTTGTACGCTTCGGCCTTTTCAGGTGATATTTGTTGGAATTTCGAAAATGGTAAAAAAAATCGAAAAATGAGACATTAGGTTTATAAGCTTCCAAAAATCCATCCGCATGGCCCAGTGGATAAAAGGATTGATTGATTGATCCGAAAAGTGACTTGACCCAAAAGAGTTTTGAGTTTAATGCCTGGAGTCAGCCTAGAGAATAAAAAACTTGGAGAGTTATCAAGATTTATCTAATTTAGAACAAAATGTGGCCTAAATAAAGGGTTCAGTTCGCAATTCCAATAAGTATCACCTGAAGAAGGCCGGAGTCTACAACAGCCGAAACATTGTGAATGTGACAGTAAAGATGAAGACAACATTCCAAGTGGTGTAAATAGTTACAATAGCTCAGCTCAGAAATATAGACAGATCCTGAAGAAGGCCAGAGTTTACAACAGCCGAAATGTCGTGAATGTGTCAATAAAGATGAGGACAACATTTCGAATGATGTAAATAGTTACAATACCTCAGCTCAGAAATATAGACAGATCTCGAAAAAGGCCAGAGTTTACAACAGCCTTTTGTCCTTTCCTCATTTTGACGGGAGTATGTCAGTAAAGATGAAGTCATTACGAAAGGTGTAAATAGTTACAATACCTCATCGCAAATACACCTGAATTATCCTGAATCCATTAACTCTTTTTCCGGTTATATGAATTTAAGCATGCTGCTAAATTGGTATCTAGGTCCCAACCTTTTTACTGTTGAAGTAGCTAAACGCAACCGCCACTTCTACGCCAATCTATTTTCTCGAACTTCCCGCCTGTGGAACTCCCTTCCGTTTCCTTGCTTCTATCTTCTTGAATCCCGTTCATCTTTTGTCCTTTCCTCAATCCTCCCAATACTCAGTCTTTTCTCTCATTTTCACTCCCTGTAAACCCCCGCGTACTAGTGGCATTCCCGCCTTGCTTGGGGTGAAATGATAACAAAATTTAAATGCAACGTCAATCACCATCTTCTATCTTCTTGAATCCCATTCATCTTTTGTCCTTTCCTCAATCCTCCCTATACTCAGTCTTTTCTCTCACTTTCACCCTCTGTAAACCCCTGCGTACTAGTGGCATTCCCACCTTCCTTGGGGTGAAATGATTAACAAAATTTAAATGCAACGTCAATCACCATCTTCTATCTTCTTGAATCCCATTCATTTTTTTGTCCTTTCCTCAATCCTCCCTATACTCAGTCTTTTCTCTCACTTTCACCCTCTGTAAACCCCTGCGTACTAGTGGCATTCCCGCCTTGCTTGGGGTGAAATAATTAACAAAATTTAAATGCAACGTCAATCGCCATCTTCTATCTTCTTGAATCCCGTTCATCTTTTGTACTTTCCTCAATCCTCCCAATACTCAGTCTTTTCTCTCACTTTCACCCCCTGTAAACCCCTGCGTACTAGTGGCATTCCCGTCTTGCTTGGGGTGAAATAATTAACAAAATTTAAATGCAACGTCAATCGCCATCTTCTATCTTATTGAATCCCGTTCATCATTTGTTCTTTCCTCGATACTCCCTATACTCAGTCTTTTCTCTCACTTTCACTCCCTGTAAACCCCTGCGTACTAGTGGCATTCCCGCATTGCTTGGGGTGAAATGATTAACAAAATTTAAATGCAACCTCAATCGCCATCTTCTATCTTCTTGAATCCCGTTCATCTTTTGTCCTTTCCTCAATCCTCCCAATACTCACTCTTTTCTCTCATTTTCACTCCCTGTAAAACCCTGCGTACTAGTGGCATTCCCACCTTGCTTGGGGTGAAATGATTAGCAAAATTTAAATGCAACCTCAATCGCCATCTTCTATCTTCTTGAATCCCGTTCATCTTTTGTCCTTTCCTCAATCCTCCCTATACTCAGTTTTTCCTCACACTTTCACTCCCTGTAAACCCCTGCGTACTAGTGGCATTCCCGCCTTGCTTGGGGTGAAATGATAAACAAAATTTAAATGCAACGTCAATCGCCATCTTATATCTTCTTGAATCCCGTTCATCTTTTGTCCTTTCCTCAATCCTCCCTATACTCAGTCTTTTCTCTCATTTTCACTCCCTGTAAATCCCTGCGTACTAGTGACATTCCCGCCTTGCTTGGGGTGAAATGATAAACAAAATTTAAATGCAACGTCAATCACCATCCTCTATCTTCTTGAATCCCGTTCATCTTTTGTCCTTTCCTCAATCCTCCCTATACTCAGTCTTTTCTCTCACTTTCACTCCCTGTAAACCCCTGCGTACTAGTGGCATTCCCACCTTGCTTGGGGTGAAATGATTAACAAAATTTAAATGCAACGTCAATCACCATTTTCTATCTTCTTGAATCCCATTCATCTTTTGTCCTTTCCTCAATCCTCCCTATACTCAGTCTTTTCTCTCACTTTCACCCTCTGTAAACCCCTGCGTACTAGTGGCATTGCCGCCTTCCTTGGGGTGAAATAATTAACAAAATTTAAATGTAACCTCAATCGCCATCTTCTACCTTCTTGAATCCCGTTCATCTTTTGTTCTTTCCTTGATACTCCCTATACTCAGTCTTTTCTCTCACTTTCAATCCCTGTAAACCCCTGCGTACTAGTGGCATTCCCACCTTGCTTGGGGTGAAATGATTAACAAAATCTAAATGCAACGTCAATCACCATTTTCTATCTTCTTGAATCCCATTCATCTTTTGTCCTTTCCTCAATCCTCCCTATACTCAGTCTTTTCTCTCACTTTCACCCTTTGTAAACCCCTGCGTACTAGTGGCATTGCCGCCTTCCTTGGGGTGAAATAATTAACAAAATTTAAATGCAACCTCAATCGCCATCTTCTACCTTCTTGAATCCCGTTCATCTTTTGTTCTTTCCTCGATACTCCCTATACTCAGTCTTTTCTCTCACTTTCACTCCCTGTAAACCCCTGCGTACTGGTGGCATTCCCACCTTGCTTGGGGTGAAATGATTAACAAAATTTAAATGCAACGTCAATCACCATTTTCTATCTTCTTGAATCCCATTCATCTTTTGTCCTTTCCTCAATCCTCCCTATACTCAGTCTTTTCTCTCACTTTCACTCCCTGTAAACCCCTGCGTACTAGTGGCATTCCCACCTTGCTTGGGGTGAAATGATCAACAAAATTTAAATGCAACGTCAATCGCCATCTTCACTCATCTTGAATCCCGTTCATCTTTTGTCCTTTCCCCAATCCTCCCTATACTCAGTCTTTTCTCTCACTTTCACTCCCTGTAAACCCCTGCGTACAAGTGGCATTCCCGCCTTGCTTGGCGTGAATTGATTAACAAAATTTAAATGCAACGTCAATCGCCATCTTCTATCTTCTTGAATCCCGTTCATATTTTGTCCTTTCCTCAATCCTCCCTATACTCAGTCTTTTCTCTCACTTTCACTCCCTGTAATTCCCTGCGTACTAGTGGCATTCACACCTTGTTTGGGGTGAATTGATTAACAAAATTTAAATGCAACATCAATCACCATCTTCTATCTTCTTGAATCCCGTTCATCTTTTGTCCTTTCCCCAATCCTCCCTATACTCAGTCTTTTCTCTCACTTTCACTCCCTGTAAACCCCTGCGTACTAGTGGCATTCCCACCTTGCTTGGGGTGAAATGATCAACAAAATTTAAATGCAACGTCAATCGCCATCTTCTATCTTCTTGAATCCCGTTCATCTTTTGTCCTTTCCCCAATCCTCCCTATACTCAGTCTTTTCTCTCACTTTCACTCCCTGTAAACCCCTGCGTACTAGTGGCATTCCCACCTTGCTTCGGGTGAAATGATCAACAAAATTTAAATGCAACGTCAATCGCCATCTTCTATCTCCTTGAATCCCGTTCATCTTTTGTCCTTTCCCCAATCCTCCCTATGCTCAGTCTTTTCTCTCACTTTCACTCCCTGTAAACCCCTGCGTACTAGTGGCATTCCCGCCTTTGCTTGGGGTGAAATGATCAACAAAATTTAAATGCAACGTCAATCGCCATCTTCTATCTTCTTGAATCCCGTTCATCTTTTGTCCTTTCCCCAATCCTCCCTATACTCAGTCTTTTCTCTCACTTTCACTCCCTGTAAACCCCTGCGTACTAGTTGCATTCCCGCCTTTGCTTGGGGTGAAATGATCAACAAAATTTAAATGCAACGTCAATCGCCATCTTCTATCTTCTTGAATCCCGTTCATCTTTTGTCCTTTCCTCAATCCTCCCTATGCTCAGTCTTTTCTCTCACTTTCACTGCCTGTAAACCCCTGCGCACTAGTGGCATTCACACCTTGCTTGGGGTGAAATGATCAACAAAATTTAAATTCAACGTCAATCGCCATCTTCTATCTTCTTGAATCCCGTTCATCTTTTGTCCTTTCCTCAATCCTCCCTATACTCAGTCTTTTCTTTCACTTTCACTCCCTGTAAACCTCTGCGTACTAGTGGCATTCCCACCTTGCTTCGGGTGAAATGATCAACAAAATTTAAATGCAACGTCAATCGCCATCTTCTATCTTCTTGAATCCCGTTCATCTTTTGTCCTTTCCCCAATCCTCCCTATACTCAGTCTTTTCTCTCACTTTCACTCCCTGTAAACCCCTGCGTACTAGTGGCATTCCCACCTTGCTTCGGGTGAAATGATCAACAAAATTTAAATGCAACGTCAATCGCCATCTTCTATCTCCTTGAATCCCGTTCATCTTTTGTCCTTTCCCCAATCCTCCCTATGCTCAGTCTTTTCTCTCACTTTCACTCCCTGTAAACCCCTGCGTACTAGTGGCATTCCCGCCTTTGCTTGGGGTGAAATGATCAACAAAATTTAAATGCAACGTCAATCGCCATCTTCTATCTTCTTGAATCCCGTTCATCTTTTGTCCTTTCCCCAATCCTCCCTATACTCAGTCTTTTCTCTCACTTTCACTCCCTGTAAACCCCTGCGTACTAGTTGCATTCCCGCCTTTGCTTGGGGTGAAATGATCAACAAAATTTAAATGCAACGTCAATCGCCATCTTCTATCTTCTTGAATCCCGTTCATCTTTTGTCCTTTCCTCAATCCTCCCTATGCTCAGTCTTTTCTCTCACTTTCACTGCCTGTAAACCCCTGCGCACTAGTGGCATTCACACCTTGCTTGGGGTGAAATGATCAACAAAATTTAAATTCAACGTCAATCGCCATCTTCTATCTTCTTGAATCCCGTTCATCTTTTGTCCTTTCCTCAATCCTCCCTATACTCAGTCTTTTCTCTCACTTTCACTCCCTGTAAACCCCTGCGCACTAGTGGCATTCACACCTTGCTTGGGGTGAAATGATCAACAAAATTTAAATTCAACGTCAATCGCCATCTTCTATCTTCTTGAATCCCGTTCATCTTTTGTCCTTTCCTCAATCCTCCCTATACTCAGTCTTTTCTCTCACTTTCACTCCCTGTAAACCCCTGCGTACTAGTGGCATTCCCACCTTGCTTCGGGTGAAATGATCAACAAAATTTAAATGCAACGTCAATCGCCATCTTCTATCTTCTTGAATCCCGTTCATCTTTTGTCCTTTCCTCATTCCTCCCTATACTCAGTCTTTTCTCTCACTTTCACTCCCTGTAAACCCCTGCGTACTAGTGGCATTTCCGCCTTGCTTGGGGTGAAATGATCAACAAAATTTAAATGCAACGTCAATCGCCATCTTCTATCATCTTGAATCCCGTTCATCTTTTGTCCTTTCCTCAATCCTCCCTATACTCAGTCTTTTCTCTCACTTTCACTCTCTGTAAACCCCTGCGTACTAGTTGCATTCCCGCCTTTGCTTGGGGTGAAATGATCAACAAAATTTAAATGCAACGTCAATCGCCATCTTCTATCTTCTTGAATCCCGTTCATCTTTTGTCCTTTCCTCAATCCTCCCTATACTCAGTCTTTTCTCTCACTTTCACTCCCTGTAAACCCCTGCGTACTAGTGGCATTCCCGTTTTTGCTTGGGGTGAAATGCTCAACAAAATTTAAATGAACGTCAATCGCCATCTTCTATCTTCTTGAATCCCGTTCATCTTTTGTCCTTTCCCCAATCCTCCCTATACTCAGTCTTTTCTCTCACTTTCACTCCCTGTAAACCCCTGCGTACTAGTGGCATTCCCGCCTTGCTTGGGGTGAAATGATCAACAAAATTTAAATTCAACGTCAATCGCCATCTTCTATCTTCTTGAATCCCGTACATCTTTTGTCCTTTCCTCAATCCTCCCTATACTCAGTCTTTTCTCTCACTTTCACTCCTTGTAAACCCCTGCGTACTAGTGGCATTCCTGCCTTTTTGGGGGTGAAATGATTAACAAAATTTCAATGCAACGTCAATCGCCATCTTCTGCCTTCTTGAATCTCGTTCATCTTTTGTCCTTTCCCCAATCCTCCCTATACTCAGTCTTTTCTCTCACTTTCACTCCCTGTAAACCCCTGCGTACTAGTGGCATTCCCATTTTTGCTTGGGGTGAAATGCTCAACAAAATTTAAATGCAACGTCAATCGCCATCTTCTATCTTCTTGAATCCCGTTCATCTTTTGTCCTTTCCCCAATCCTCCCTATACTCAGTCTTTTCTCTCACTTTCACTCCCTGTAAACCCCTGCGTACTAGTGGCATTCACACCTTGCTTGGGGTGAAATGATCAACAAAATTTAAATTCAACGTCAATCGCCATCTTCTATCTTCTTGAATCCCGTACATCTTTTGTCCTTTCCTCAATCCTCCCTATACTCAGTCTTTTCTCTCACTTTCACTCCTTGTAAACCCCTGCGTACTAGTGGCATTCCTGCCTTTTTGGGGGTGAAATGATTAACAAAATTTCAATGCAACGTCAATCGCCATCTTCTGCCTTCTTGAATCCCGTTCATCTTTTGTCCTTTCCCCAATCCTCCCTATACTCAGTCTTTTCTCTCACTTTCACTCTCTGTAAACCCCTGCGTACTAGTGGCATTCCCACCTTGCTTCGGGTGAAATGATCAACAAAATTTAAATGCAACGTCAATCGCCATCTTCTATCTTCTTGAAACCCGTTCATCTTTTGTCCTTTCCCCAATCCTCCCTATACTCAGTCTTTTCTCTCACTTTCACTCCCTGTAAACCCCTGCGTACTAGTGGCATTCCCGCCATGCTTGGGGTGAAATGATCAACAAAATTTAAATTCAACGTCAATCGCCATCTTCTATCTTCTTGAATCCCGTACATCTTTTGTCCTTTCCTCAATCCTCCCTATACTCAGTCTTTTCTCTCACTTTCACTCCTTGTAAACCCCTGCGTACTAGTGGCATTCCTGCCTTTTTGGGGGTGAAATGATTAACAAAATTTCAATGCAACGTCAATCGCCATCTTCTGCCTTCTTGAATCTCGTTCATCTTTTGTCCTTTCCCCAATCCTCCCTATACTCAGTCTTTTCTCTCACTTTCACTCCCTGTAAACCCCTGCGTACTAGTGGCATTCCCGTTTTTGCTTGGGGTGAAATGCTCAACAAAATTTAAATGCAACGTCAATCGCCATCTTCTATCTTCTTGAATCCCGTTCATCTTTTGTCCTTTCCCCAATCCTCCCTATACTCAGTCTTTTCTCTCACTTTCACTCCCTGTAAACCCCTGCGTACTAGTGGCATTCACACCTTGCTTGGGGTGAAATGATCAACAAAATTTAAATTCAACGTCAATCGCCATCTTCTATCTTCTTGAATCCCGTACATCTTTTGTCCTTTCCTCAATCCTCCCTATACTCAGTCTTTTCTCTCACTTTCACTCCTTGTAAACCCCTGCGTACTAGTGGCATTCCTGCCTTTTTGGGGGTGAAATGATTAACAAAATTTCAATGCAACGTCAATCGCCATCTTCTGCCTTCTTGAATCCCGTTCATCTTTTGTCCTTTCCCCAATCCTCCCTATACTCAGTCTTTTCTCTCACTTTCACTCTCTGTAAACCCCTGCGTACTAGTGGCATTCACACCTTGCTTGGGGTGAAATGATCAACAAAATTTAAATGCAACGTCAATCGCCATCTTCTATCTTCTTGAATCCCGTTCATCTTTTGTCCTTTCCCCAATCCTCCCTATACTCAGTCTTTTCTCTCACTTTCACTCCCTGTAAAACCCCGCGTACTAGTGGCATTCCTGCCTTCCTTGGGGTGAAATGATTTTTTTTCAAAAGATATTTCTCATTTAAAATTTATTTTTTCAGTAAAAATTCCATTTTCGCTTAAATATTCTTTTTATTTCCTTTGCAGGTTCAGTTCGGCAAAAATGACGGTAAATGCGGCATTTGCGGCGACCCCTACGATGGGTACCGGGAAAGTGAAGCCGGGGGTCCCTTTGCCCAAGGGATCATCACGAGAACATACAAAACTGGGGGTATTTTAAATGTCCTCGTGCAAATCACAGCAAATCATAAAGGATACTTTGAGTTTCACCTTTGCCCCCATAACAACCCAAAAAGGAGAGTAACACAAGAATGCCTCGATAGGTAAACGCTTTTTTTATGCTGAATACAAGGCTTGAGGGTCACTCTAGGCAGAGGGTTACTTAATAAGGTGTGTGATATGAATGTAGGAGGAGGTAGTAGGTTTGATTGATTTGGGTTTTTTTTACGGTTTATCAACCCTTTGCAGATAATTTGAATCCACAATATATTTTTACATTTCAAGATTTTTTCTGGGATATTAATGATTTAATGCTGAGATTTCTGCGAATTAACCCATGTCTGTTGGCAAAAAAGAGGTTAATTCATACCTTTCCCAAGGGTATTTACGCGTAAAAAAATATAACGAACCCGACTGGAATTTGACCTGATTTCCAATTCCGAGCTGTTATCCATTATCCAAGTCTGAAGAGTTTACATCACTAACTAAACACCGAATTTTGTTCTTTTGTTTATAAAAAGGGCAATGCCTGATTTACTATTGAGACTGGAGTAAATGGTAATGTTGTCTGCGTAGATGCCGAATTGAGAAATGGTGGCATCAGGAACATCATTGATGAAGATCTGAAACAGCATAGGACTCAATGTAGAGCTTTGGGGTACACGCGCGTGCGTGTGAAAGGATCTACAAGCGAGTCCGTTCAAAACGACCTTCATTTCACGATTTGACAGGAATGAGTGGATTAAATCAATCAATCATCCTATAATACGGTAGCCCTGAAGCTTACGTAGAAGACCAGCATGCCGAACCCTTTCAAATGAGAAATCAAGATCCACAGCTTGAGCTTCAGCGTTATTGTCAAGAGCTTGATTTACATATTCAGTGATGGTCGTAATGTGGTGAAAATGGCAACGAAGATGAGGACAACATTCCGAACAATGTAAATAGTGTAAATAATTACAATACCTCATCTCAGAAATATAGACATATATTCTTTATATTTCATATCTATCTATCTATGTAGGTCCATTATCTATCTATCTATTCATATATATTTTCAATTCCGGCCATATGTCTTTGAGGATAAAAACGTTGGTCAAATCCAGTGACTTGACCCAAAGAGTTGTGAGTTCAATACCTGGCTACAGCAGGGGTGAACAAAAACTTGAAGAGTTGAGTTACAAGGGAAATAACTGATACTGAGACATTCGGGAAAGGCATTCCAATCACCTGAAGAAGGCCGGAGCGTACAACGGCCGAAATGTGGTGAAAATGGCTACGAAAATGAGGACAACATTCCGAACAATGTAAATAATTACACTACCTCATCTCAGAAATATAGACATATATTTTTTATATTTCATATCTATCTATCTATCTATCTATCTATCTATCTATCTATCTATTTATTTATGTAGGTCCATATCTATCTATCTAGATATCTATTCATATATATTTATCAGTCTGTATATATATATATATATATATATATATATATATATATATATATATATATCTCAGTACTTTTATTTGTTCTGTTCATGACCAATGCTTAGATATTTTTCTTTTGACAGGTACCCTCTGCGATTGTTGGACGGAAAGACGAAATACTTCTTAGAAAACTACCTAAGCCACAGTAATTTCACTCTCTCGCTGATATTACCGTCTCGACTGACCTGCACACAGTGTGTCTTGCAGTGGAAATACACGGCTGGTAGGTTTTGTTAGATTATCAAAAATCTAGATTTTATGTCGGAATATTTGAGATGAGAAATCTTCTTTTTTTTACAGTAAGGTTCACCCTGTACATGGCCCGGGGGTCACTCGAGGTAGAGGGTTACGTTAAGGTGCTAGTCTATATGGCTCGGGGGGGAAGATAACGTCGTTTTCACTTTGATGGCTTTTCATGGTTGATTTGGGGGAGGACGGGTAGGCAGTGAAACAGTCGCCCGTTGGTGATGCATACATAAATAACCTGGGTTGACTCGCCCGGGGATACTACCGTAACAGCACACATGGTCATGGCATCAAGAGGCCCCACCGGAGACTACTGCACGATCCAGAAACCATTCCCAAAATTGCAGTACAGTAGCCCCGACATTATACACCTGCTGAGAGGATAACCTCCTTCGGAGTTACTCGAAGGTTCGGATCCTTGACTATCAGGCGGATAACGTCAAAACCCCGAAAACGTTTACTTCCAGCACCCCTAATGAGGTGACAAATATCCCAGCAAAGATGACCGTCTCGACTGACCTGCACACAGTGTGTCTTGCAGTGGAAATACACGGCTGGTAGGTTTTATTAGATTATCAAGAATCTAGATTTTATATTGGAACATTTGAGATTAGAAATCTTTTTTCTTTTTTTTTTTTGATAGTAAGTTTCACCCTGTACAAAGCCCGGGGGTCACTCGAGGTAGAGCGTTACGTTAAAGGGTTAGTTTATATTGATTGGAGGGGAAAATAACGTCGCATACATAACCTGGGTTGACTCGCCCGGAGATACTACCGTAACATTGCCCATGATCATGACATCAAGAGGCCACACCGGAGACTACTGAAAATGCAGCCTTTTTTGGTTTCGTTTCGTTTGTTTTGTTTTACGGCACATCAACCTCAATGGGTCATTTAATGCCGACAACTTTTTTTTTCCTGGTAATATTTTTGTTTTGTCAAAAATTTATTTCTGTTAAATTTTTTTTTTCAAAAATGTATAGCTGGTAATATATTTTTTAAAAAACGTATTGATGGTAATATTATTTTCTCAAAAACGTATTGTTGGTAATAGTTTTTTTCTACAAAAATGTATTTCTGGTAATAATTTTTACAAAGTATTTCTGGTATTAAAACCTATTTTTACACTTTTATAATGCTTTTTACCTCAGTGTGGAGGTTAAATATTTGCCCATAGCTGGGACCCTAACAGGTGCTACCACCCGGGGTCAGGGTGGACTTGGGAACACCAGCAATTAAGAGGTGATTCCACGCTCATCAAAATCTCCTGATCAGAGGCCTTGCTGTTGGACGTAGTTTATCGTCTTACCCAGGACGTAGATGCAGTTTATCGTCATACCCAGGACACGGATGCAGTTTATCGTCATACCCAGGACGTGGATGCCGTTTATCGTCATACCCAGGACGCGGATGCAGTTTATCGTCATACCCAGGACGCGGATGCAGTTTATCGTCATACCCAGGACGCGGATGCAGTTTATCGTCTTACCCGGGACGCGAATGCAGTTTATCGTCATACCCAGGACGCGGAGGCAGTTTATCGTCATACCCAGGACGAGCAGACATTTGTATTCACAATTTTCCAGTAAATGTTCAAGAGCCTAAAAATAAAAAGTTAATTCATCCAACCTTTCCTAGTGTCAATTAAACGTTTTCAAAATAGATATAATTTTATACATCTACTGCTGAGAAAACCAACAGCAGTTTCACCGAACAAAACCTGATTTTGGGAATCAGGTAGAAAATTATCATTACATGTTCCTGAACCCAGAAGTGGAATGTTAATTATGTGAGATTTTAATTAACAGATCAGATGTCAGCTGGAAAATTAAGACAATATTCTACATTATCCAATAAAAAACATGTTTGGCATTATTTTCATTATTGTATACATTATTTAATGTAAATATTTTAGCCAGTGTGTTTGTCAGCCTTCCACAGGACTGTAATTCATCCAGCCTTTCTGAGTACCATCAAAGGATATAATTTCATCACCCTACTGTTTCAGAAAAAAAAAATCAACATTAATGCTACCAACGAAACCTTCATCAAATGATGGCTCACAGATCAGGCATGGTTTGGGGGTGGGTCCAAAGTACCCCAACATTACCTTAAAATAAATACCATAACACTTTGTTGGGTTTTTGTCAGTGTAGAAATGTCAAATAAAAATTAGGCTGGTGTGTTTGTCAGCCTTCCTCAGGACTACAATTCATTCAGCCTTTCCTAGTGTCACCAAAACATTATATTAGATATAATTTCAAATACCTATTGTTGCAAAAACCAACATCTGTGCCAACAAACAAAGCCTTCATTTAATGATAACACAAGAGTCGGGTTTTGTTAATTTTGTCTAAAAATAGAAAATAAATCTGTTAAATCCTAATTCAAATTTAAATCGTGAAGAACTTGCTGAAAGCCGATAAAACAAGTAAAAAAGAGAGAAAAAAGGAATTATATATTGTTGTGGCCTTCTTAGAGTCAGAAATAAAGACGCAAAGGGAAGAATTGAGTTAGTTTTATTAACAGAAAACAGAAATACAAACGAGTGTTACAGCAAGAATGTTCTGTCCGACGGTCAGAGCTGACTGCTGAAAAATTCCCTCTCCAAAAGGCAGTACCTGCTCCTATTTATAGCTGGGAGAGTCCATACGTGCGTCGGTAAATTACCATAACAATTTTGAAAATGTATTGGCTAATCATTTTCACTATGAAAATGCTTTGGCCGATGATTTTTACTATGAAAATGCATTGGAAATGATTTTTACTATAAAAATGCATTAGAAATGATTTTTACTATGAAAATGCATTGGAAATGATTTTTAGTATAAAAATGCATTAGAAATGGTTTTTACTATAAAAATGCATTAGAAATTATTTTTACTATGAAAATGCATTGGCCAAAGATTTTTACTATGAAAATGCATTGGCCAATGATTTTTACTATGAAAATGCATTGGCCAATGATTTTTACTATGAAAATGCATTGGCCAATGATTTTTACTATGAAAATGCATAGGCCAATGATTTTTACTATGAAAATGCATTGGCCAATGATTTTTACTATGAAAATGCATCGGCCAATGATTTTTACTATGAAAATGCATTGGAAATTATTTAACCAAACATGCTTGAATAAAAATATACTGGCTAAATATACATACACACGCATAAACACACACACACATGCACACACATATATATATGAATCTTTCCTCTCCAAAAAGCAGTACCTGCTCCTAATTATAGTTAGGAGAGTCCATGCGTGCGTGTATAAATTATCATAACAGAAACAGACACCCAATTGAAGATGCACACATAAATAACCTGGGTTGATTCGTCTGGAGATATGCTAATTTAATTGAAAACGGTAATTTTTATTTTTCCAACCCCTGGGTTCTCGCGTCCCCTAGTCTCTGTTATTCCTTATCCTCTCCCAGATCCTTTCACTGCTCTTGATTACCTCTAGGGCCTCCGTCAGGCTACAGGGCCAACTCTTCAGGGCGTCACCCCTTACGTCATCATCAAGGATGGCGTCCCTGAAAGCGTCCGCCAGCAACGCTTGAATTGCCCCATTTTCTCTTATCTCCGGATTCAGTAATGCTAATCTCGCCATCCTATCTCCAAGGTGCTCTAACGTTTCCCCCCGTCTCTCCTGTCTAATTCTAAATAATTTGCGAACCGCCTCTATGGTTATTCGCTCGCTAGCATAACGTCGGATCAGGGCTCCTTTTAGCTCGTCCCAGGTTATCTGGGGGCTCTCCCTGTCTAGGCCCCCGATAAACTTTGACGCTGGTCCTGCTGCTGCCTCATACCTTAACAGCACCATCTCACGGTCTGTTAACCCGTATACTAGCTGTCTCTTTTGGACAGACATCATCCAATCGTGGAATTCAGTCGGGTTGCCTCGGTAGGTGGGCAATTTCATCTCGTCTAAAAGGCTGCTGTTATTTTGGGGACCGTAGCTTCGCCTTCAATGATGTCCCACACAGAGGTACTCATCTTATTTATTCTGGTGGTGTTCCTCAACTAGAGGCAAAGTTGAAGGACGAGGGTGATAAAAAATCAAACATATATAATATTAACAAAAAAAACATCCTTTCCCTAAAGAGGTAATATCAAAAAATGATATTACCACTTTTTGATAAACGTATTTCAATATTACTACTTTATGTTAATGTTTCTTTTTTAGCAATACAATTTCTCTCACTTCCTTGGGAGATAAATAAATTCTTTTTCCTTTTAAGTCAATTTAATGAGAAGACTTATTAGAATTTTGTCAACAGTTCATATTTAAGTCAATTTAATAACCCAGAATGCTGTCTCCAGTCCGTCTTTGAATTGGCAAACATAAAGTTTTGTTAGTGATTTTAGATAATCATAAAAGTAGAGTCCTTTGAAAAACTGACTACCCAAAAGTTGAATGGGTGGTCCCCTTTTTCGGAACACAAGTGGACGGATAGGGATGGTGTGACCCCAGCCTGTATCCATATAATGAGTAGTGAGTGAAGCAGTTATTGAATAGGGTTATTTTATGGATGTTAGAATTGAAATATTTTTGCTGGTATACAAAATTTAATTGTAGCCAGAAAAATCAACATATTAAAACAATAAAAAAAATTAGCAAAAAACAACGTTGCCATAAAGTGGTAATATAATTTTTTTATATTACCACTTTATGGTAAGGTTAATTTTTGCTAATGTTTCTTATTTTTAACACATTTTTGTTAAACGTGTTTCGATATTACTACTTTATGCTAATGTTTCTTTTCCGTCTTTTTACCTATTTTTGTTAATTTTCCTTGTTTCAACATATCCGTTTTTATTGCTTTAAAATAAGAACTGTAGATTATGAGGATATGTAGGCTAGATTGTTGGAGTTAACTCCTCCTTAATTGTTCAAATTGTTCACTAGGGGACGCTCTCCCTACACTATAAATACTGGGTGATTTCTTGCCTCGTTCTCTTTTTTTACAAGCAATACTTTTTTGGAAAAAATATTACCAGCAATTCATTAAAAAAAAAATATTACCAACAATACATTTTTTCGCAGTAAAAATCTTGTCGGCATTAAATAACCCATTGAGGTGTTGATATACCGCAAAACAAACGAAACAAAACCAAACAAGCACATTCTTATATCTAGTTTTAATACCTTTTCCTTTTATTTCAATTGTGTACACATGTAATTCCGTTTTGTAACATGTGTTTCAGGTTATTACGATGATAGCGTAAACATGAGTCACCGATTTATAGTGGAATTCAGCACTTTGTTGAGTGCTTTGACGTTGTATAGTAAACATTTATGGGCAGCTGTAACATTTGTACCGCAAACAATGTCGGCGGACTCATGTGAGTCCGGGTAAAAATAAAAAAACAATGAATTTAAAACAAACGATAATTAATGCATATATTAACAAGAGTATTTGCATGTATTTGCGTAATCAGCACGCCATGATGCGTACGCAATTGTAATGAAAAGAAAAAGCCATTGAAACTAGCTATAAGAATGTGTGTGTGTGTGTGTGTGTGTGTGTGTGTGTGTGTGTGTGTGTGTAATAACATGTGCGATAGACACGTGTGCGGCGTTTGCGCATGTGTGAAAGAGTTCAAACGTCAACAAAGAACCAAGGAAACGAACGCGCCCCGCCGGCAGCGGTCTTTGTCGACGTTCGACTACCTCTGGAAGCAAGACTTAAAAAGAGGAACAGATAGAATATGATTGCCTTTTTATAGACTTCAAGAGCGCCTCCTAGCAGGCGTTTTTTTAACTAAGTCAACGGAAAACCACGCCACTATCTTTCGCAAGAGCGTATGGCAATGCAGATGTCATAAAGGAAAGACCTCTGTTGAGGCTCATGCTTGCAACGTCCTAAACTAACAGTACTTGGCATTTGATAAAAGCAAATTGGATAAATAGCGAGGTAGACTGGGCGTTCTAGCCTTGGACGGCAACCTGTTTGAGAGATTCTGAATTCCAAACCGAGGAAGAGTCTACGGGAAACTATTCCACTATATTTCTCGAAAATTTTATTGCAATTCACAGCTAATAAATAAAAGGAAATTGTGGAGAGTGATCACCTATGTCTTCATGAAGCGTTATTTTAAAATATCGGCAAAAAAAGGAATCGACTGTAGTCGGGATCATCGAGTCAAGCCGAACGATCTTTTCCATAACAGCATAGTACGTGGTTCGCCAGGGCTACATACAGTTTTGAATTCAGGTTTCCTTCTCCTAGATGGGTTGCCACCCAAGGCTATAGAACCCAAGTGAATATTCGGGATCATCGAGTCATGCGAACGATCCTTTCCTGAGCTGCTTAGTACATGCTTCGCCAGGGCTACATACAGTTTTGAATTCAGTGTTTTCCTTCATCTAGACGGGTTGCCACCCAAGGCTATAGAACCCAGTCTGTACTACTATTTACCCATAGCTTGGGGGTGATGAGATGGAGTCATATCTTTCGCAAGTACGTAAGTGAATGTAATGAACTCGACTGGAATTCGATCTCCGCTTTCCGATTCCTTAGTCCAAGCCGTAATCCATTACGCTACTATGAAAAAAAGAATACTAATGTGAGTAATTTCTGTAATAATTTGCATTCGAAGATTGGCGCTAAACAATCTTTCCCGTGCCTAATCTGTTAAAATATTTATTCGCTTTTAAAACTGATTTTTTTAAAAATTAATGAAAGAATTGATTTTATTTATTAACAGGAAATACTTACAACTGCGACCCTGTTTTGGACAAATGCTGCACGGGATGTGGCAACCAAGAACAGTTCTACGCATGCGCTGATATTGCTATTACGGATAAAGATGATGGATCTTTCCTACCAGATCTCGCCCCCAAATCAACAGGCAATCGCCAATCAACACCTACCAGTCACATTCAAGGCACCACAAAACGACCCAACAAAAAAGGTTTTCCGCCCAAATATGCCAGAAAATGTCGCGCTCGTTCCGACTTGAAGCCACATGAACAATTCAACCATTGGTGTAAAGTTATGTGTGAAGTGGATGATCTTTGAAACGTTGTAATGGACAAAGGATTTCTCTTACTTTTTTTTAAGGCAGATTATAAATCATGAAAAAATTTTTTTTTATTTTCTTTCTTTTATTTGTAAATTTTTTAAAAAATTATTTTCAGATTTTATTGACTATAATCCATTATGGCCTTGAAAACGAGTTGCTTTGTTTTTATGGTATTGTCATCAAGGCTACAACCACAAGTTTTTTTGTTGCTTTTAACGCAAATAACTGGTACCTGGCGTCTATGACAGGAATGAAAAATTATATTGGCAATAAAAACAAACTTTTTCTAGGATAGATTTATTGAAAATATAGCACATAAACGACGCATTTCAAAAAAGATTTATTGTCAAGTTGGGCACAAGGCCGATGCAAGAGTCTCGTAAACCTCCCTCAATCTATGATACGCCCCACACACTCTACTGCACTCGATATATAGACTGTTATAGACAGAATGTGATAAATAAATAGTTAGATATGAACAGAGTGAAATATAATATATTTACATACATACATACATACATACATACATACATCTCGCCTGTGGAACTCCCTTCCTTATTCCTGTTTCCCTGACAAATACAATCTCCAACTATTTAAGTGTAATGTCAATCGACATCTCCAGCTGCCTTGATCTATCCACTTCCCTTCTCCACATCCTTTCACCTTTCATTCCTATCTGCTCTCGCTCCAAATCTTCTGTAACCCCCTTGCCTTGATCGATCCACTATCTTTCTCCACATCCTCTCCTTTACCACTCCTATCTGCTCTTCCTCCAAACCTTCTGTAACCCCTTGCGTGCTAGTGGCCTCCAGCCTTGCTTGGGGTGAAAAGCTTAAAAAAAAAGAATACATACATACATACATAGATCAAACTTAGAGACGGATAGATAGACTGTGATATACAGACTGTGATAGCTAAACAGGTAGATAGATTGAACAGATTGTCATAAGGTACTATTCGTATAAAATGCAATTTTATTGTAACCCATCTGCAATAATGGATCATATGCACGGCCGGCGCTAGGGTCTCGCCCCCACCACCCGAAGCTTTGATACGGAGTCCCTTTCTCTATTACACGTCGATTTCAAAGTTACCCAACCTGGGCGAGAGCAAAAACCCTCGAAGGAAAATTGGGGGGAGCCCGCTTTTTTAAATTAAGAAAAATCAGGGAATTATCCATTTTAAATGACAATTTCAGTACATATTCATTATTTACTTTTATAATGAATAGTTTTTTATTATTTTTTTTTAAATAAGAAAATGTTATTCTTTTTGTAATAACCACTAATATTTTCATGGCTAAATTTTACTCGAAAAAATTTTTAAGTCGCAAATTTTTACATTCCATAAAGATTAATCATCGACGCATCTACGCTGAAAAAAAAAGGTTTTACAAAGATTCCAACACAACATAAACGGGATTGTCTTAAAAATTTGTTTTAAAAACAGTATTTCAGTTTCGGGAAAATTTTTCATGTGTTGAAATCTTTAAACATTTTTAATTTTTAAGCGATCATTTTCTCGGTTTTGATCTTTCTAGAAATGTAAAAAATAGGGATTAGAAATTTTATTTAATTACTAGCTGTGGACTTCTGGTTAGCATTACTATTAGTAAAAAAAAATCAGAGACCCTCCTTAGTGGATGATTTCGGAATAAAAAATGATTTTACCGAGATATATTACCCTCTTAATTAAAGCATTGTTCAGAAAGAAAAATACATATATTTCAGTCTGTTCATATCTATCTACCTGTTTATCTATGACAGTCTGTATATCGCAGTCTATCTATCCGTCTCTAAATCTGATATATATATATATATATATATATATATATATATATATATATATATATATATATATAAACAGACCACTTTAAGGTTCCATGTAATAAATTATATCACCACAGCCCCTTTAAAGGACCGCGGATCATCAGACTTTACTTCCAAAGGTTGAAACGAAAAATGAAAAGAAATTTACACATTTTTGACGGGCAGTACTAAGCATATGTAAATTAACGAAGTGAGGAAGTGAGTGGGGGGAGACATGATTGAGTTAGATGTAATTTAAAATTTCTATTCTTTCATACTTAATATTACTTGAGGAGGTCCAGAAATTAAAATGTATTCTTTCATCAAAACAGGTAACTATGGCAGTAAAAAAGCTAAAGAGTCAATCTAGAGGATTTGTTATTGTTAGTCTCAAACTTAATGATTGACTATATTCGGCTATTCACCTAGGCATTATGAAAGACTTGTACTGAGCATTAACTGTCTTTTTGTAAATCTCTACCTTGACTGGCCGCCCAGCCTTGTACAGAATGAACGGTTAATTTGCAGTAACATCCGCGCTCAGTCCGCATTAAAAATTTTCAAAATACTTATATTTATGTGTAATTTTACATGCTTCATTCGAATCTGGCGTGATAAATTTAATAAAATCTACCGTTTCGGAGTTATCGACAGTTGAATGTTGGATTCATTCGCGTCGCGGGCAGCCATTACTGGCGTTGTTTACATACATTCGCTGCAGAATAGCTATCAGTGTAGGTATCATTGCGCAAACTGAGCGTGTCTACGTAAATAGTTCTCGTGCGCAGTAACTGCGACAAATTTAGACAAGTGGATTAAGCGTTCTCTTTTATCTCGAGAATTAACAAGCCTTTATGGTTAATTTGCAGTGTAACACCCGCGCTCAGTTCGCATTAAAAATTTCGAGAATACTTATATTTATGTGTAATTTTACATGCTTCATTCGAATCTAGCTTGATAAATTTGATAAAATCTACCGTTTTAGAGCTATCGACAGTGAAAGTTCGGATTCATTCGCGTCGCGGGCAGCCATTACCGGCGTTGCTTGCATATATATTTATGAGATATTTTAATGTAGGGAACCGAGTGTTTCTACTCGGACCGCTGGTCTAAGATGGTTATGGCGTGTCTAAGCTAGTCATATCTGGTCATACCACCTCTACGGATCAGATATCACGCAACGTGCTGTCAATGAAAAAAAGGCCTTCGGCACGAAATAGATACAACTGTAGCATCTACTTCCGACGAGAAAAAAAAACCTTTCTCCTTCCCTACCAATCCCACCGGAAGAATCCGGGGTGTGAAGCCCCTAGAGGTAGGTAGTCCTGTTCGCCAAATAAATAGTTTCAACTCTATCCCTGAACTCTTATAGTTATTGTATTTTATTTAAATTTACAAATAAGGAACAGGAAAAATTTTTTAGAAACAAAGAAAAGAGTACTGAACTGCTACGTAATATCAGTCCTCCTATATGGCAGTGAATGCTGGACAATCTCCTCACGGATGAAGAAGAGACTTGAAACAATAGAAACAAAGAAAAGAGTACTGAACTGTTACGTAATATCAGTCCTCCTATATGGCAGTGAATGCTGGACAATCTCCTCACAGATGAAGAAGAGACTTGAAACAACAGAAACAAAGAAAAGAATACTGAACTGTTACGTCATATCAGTCCTCCTATATGTGCAGTGAATGCTGGACAATCTCCTCACAGATGAAGAAGAGACTTGAAACAATAGAAACAAAGAAAAGAGTACTGAACTGTTACGTAATATCAGTCCTCCTATATGGCAGTGAATGCTGGACAATCTCCTCACAGATGAAGAACAGACTTGAAACAATAGAAACAAAGAAAAGAGTACTGAAATGTTACGTAATATCAGTCCTCCTATATGTGCAGTGAATGCTGGACAATCTCCTCACAGATTAAGAAGAGACTTGAAACAACAGAAACAAAGAAAAGAGTACTAAACTGTTACGTAATGTCAGTCCTCCTATATGGCAGTGAATGCTGGACAATCTCCTCACAGATGAAGAAGAGACTTGAAACAACAGAAACAAAGAAAAGAATACTGAACTGTTACGTAATATCAGTCCTCCTATATGGCAGTGAATGCTGGACAATCTCCTCACAGATGAAGAAGAGACTTGAAACAATAGAAACAAAGAAAAGAGTACTGAACTGTTACGTAATATCAGTCCTCCTATATGGCAGTGAATGCTGGACAATCTCCTCACAGATGAAGAAGAGACTTGAAACAATAGAAACAAAGAAAAGAGTACTGAACTGTTACGTAATATCAGTCCTCCTATATGGCAGTGAATGCTGGACAATCTCCTCACAGATGAAGAAGAGACTTGAAACAATAGAAACAAAGAAAAGAGTACTGAACTGTTACGTAATATCAGTCCTCCTATATGGCAGTGAATGCTGGACAATCTCCTCACAGATGAAGAAGAGACTTGAAACAATAGAAACAAAGAAAAGAGTACTGAACTGTTACGTAATATCAGTCCTCCTATATGGCAGTGAATGCTGGACAATCTCCTCACAGATGAAGAAGAGACTTGAAACAATAGAAACAAAGAAAAGAGTACTGAACTGTTACGTAATATCAGTCCTCCTATATGTGCAGTGAATGCTGGACAATCTCCTCACAGATGAAGAAGAGACTTGAAACAATAGAAACAAAGAAAAGATTACTGAACTGTTACGTAATATCAGTCCTCCTATATGGCAGTGAATGCTGGACAATCTCCTCACAGATGAAGAAGAGACTTGAGACAACAGAAACAAAGAAAAGAGTACTGAACTGTTATGTAATATCAGTCCTCCTATATGTGCAGTGATTGCTGGACAATCTCCTCACAGATGAAGAAGAGACTTGAGACAACAGAAACAAAGAAAAGAGTACTGAACTGTTATGTAATATCAGTCCTTCTATATGGCAGTGAATGCTGGAAAATTTCCTCACAAATGAAGAAGAAACTTGAAAAATTGTCCAAATCGTGTAACAGCATGGCATAATTGTCCATTCCAGAAGATTTTTAATATCTAAAAAAAACACTAAACTAATTCTTTTTTTCCCCAGGTTTTCAGATAAAACGTTTAGCCATCTTGACACCTTTTGTCGTAAGAATCACTAAAAAAACTCTTTGAGTTATTCAGCTAAAAAGAGAACGGGTTAAAATCGTTTTGTGTCAGCCCAACTGCCTTCTCAACTAAACAATGCTGAGAGGTAAAAGCTCATTCAAGCCTTCAGTAATGGTACCAACATTCACGTTCTGGCTTCCATCTTCAAAGTCCATTCAACAACCATCAAGAGAACGGTGAATAAATTCGTAAAAAAAGGAGGGAACAGTAGAGAGAAAAACTGGATCAGGAGGTCACAAAAAGGAAGAGGGATCATCATTTGAACTTAGAGCTAAAAAGATCAATTAGAAAAGATCCAACTCAATTCATAGAGTTATTATATTCTATTTAGATTTACAAATAAAGTATTAAGGAACAGGAAAATTTCTTTAGAAACAAAGAAATGAATACTGAACTGTTACGTTGTAAATGCTGGTTGTGTTGAAAAGGTTGGTGTGGCTGCGTGTTGAATAGCATTTAACAATTATACATTTTTGAATTAAGGAAAAACAATGGAAAACCGATTTTTGTTTCAACGATAAAATATATATTAAAATCAACAAATACAAAACATTTTCTGTAATGTGTGAAACAATAAGATAGGAGAAGTAGTTTCCCTTTAACTGTTAGCTGAAAGATTAAATGTAAATAAACAAGTTTTCTGAAAGAATGTTCAAAGTTCTGTATTAGATAGAATGATGTTTTCAGAACATGTAATAAATCAGTTGTGAATTAGATATAACTAACAGAGCTGTTGCAACTTGGCTTGTTACATAGAACTGATGGTGAATGATATTTCAGTTTTGTGTGCGTGCGTGCAGTGAGTAGAATGAATAGTCTGTGTAGACGCGTGTGAGTTGCTGAGTTCTACTGAGTTCTGCTTCTACTGTCTATTTTTGGAACGAATTCCGGTTTATATAACCATTAGTAGGCTCCCAGGACAATGGCGGAAGAATAGAGCACACAAAAATATCTGATTGGATAAAAAATTACCCAATCGGTGATTTTGTAACAAAAGCATGTTTGTGAATTAACAGTAGGAAAAATACAGTGTGGTGAATGCGATCAGTAAATTGTCCTGTGATAGTTAGTATTTATTATTTGACCAATCACAGTTGAGAAAAATGTAGGCGTGTCAAACATAGTAGTAATCGCTACATCGTAATATCAGTCTTCCTGTAACGTTTTCTACCTACTCACACACTTTCCCGTCTCTGTCTCTTCTTCCTTTCAGACACTAGCTTTGTTGAGCAATACCGACCTTACGACTGTTTTTTTCCTCCTCGGATGGGACCGGTATATCATCTCGATAGGGTTGACTCCGGTTTTCCAAAATCTTACGATATTGGGGGATTGTCTAATGTAGACCCATCTATGTACGTTGTGTACTGTAGTTAAGAATGAATAACTCTCAACCGTGGTAACGTTTTGTCACTTTGCGTCCAAGGAACGTCGGGAATCAGGGTTGGAATAAGAACTCCTTCAATAAAACGCGCAACAATGTTAATAGAACTAACAGCAGGTTTATTGAATACATCCCTGGTCAAAATCTTAAAACCAGATATAAAAGGGTTAAAAAATATATAAGTACTGTTACTTTAATCAAAAAATATTTGCGAAACATTTACAAACTGGAGGTTTTATGGCGAAGAAGAAGGCGAGGCCACTGCAGCCGCTTCAAGTTCTTAAACCTTTTCTTATTTAAATGTCATCGAATTTTTCGAAAGTTGCCTTCAACATCTGTATTCGCTTTTATCTGATCTGATGCTAGGCTTAAATCTCTCTTAACGTCTCGCCTAACACGTCTGTCTAGAGATGGTGAGATTTTATTGGTGGGGGGGGGGTGACCGCTTGATTTTTTAGAAGCATTTGCATCCGGATTTTTAATGAAGTTAGCAATGACAGTTCTGCTACGGCCAATTTCATTTGCAATGGCTTGTTGCGAAAGACCATGTCTTTGAAGTTCAACAATCTTGCCCAGTTCGAACTTTGTTAAAATTTTACCCTTATCCATTTTAAAATCTGAAATTTAATACTGGAAATGACCCACGTAGATGTCTACACGCCTGAACCTATGAGCACACTGACTAGTTCTAAAACTTTTGTCCAGTAATTTGTTTTTTTCACACATGATCCTATCTTTATGACCAACCAAAAAATCCATTTTTTTTTCAATGTTTGTTTAGATTAATCAATTAAAATCGATAAATTTTCACTTGTTTGTTGATAAACTAAATTTTCTAATTAAATGTAAATGTTTCGCAAATATATTTTGATTAAAGTAACAGCATTTTATTATTTTTTTTAACCTTTTTGTATCTGGTCTTAAGATTTTGACCAGGAATGTATAAAGAAAAACTGGTTAAATAAAATGTCTCCGATGTACTGCAAAATCAAGCTCTCTACTACCGGGTGATGATTTGGAGAATCTAGTTGCAAATGTTAAAGGAATAACCAGCCAGTCGATTCTCACGTAATTCTCCTGTCATGTGTGTCAGTGTTTTCGCTCGTGCCACGGGAACTGCGAATGTGCTCTTTAACGGCAACTGTCTTATGAGCAATCCAAGGAATCTCTGAGCCGACTTCCTCCAGATCCCGTCTCCGTATTTAGGGCAGGTGAGCTCTCGTTTATATAGACTTCTCCCCACCAAAACTTTCTCCACCCAACCGTCTTAATCTTAGGAAATTTTGTTAACAACCATATGGTACTCTCTTTGTTGAAAATCTTTCCAGATATCTTTCTGCAAAGAGCACAAACAAATCCCAAGTTTGGGAATTAACAAAAAACAGATGCTTCTTTTGTTTAAAAGAATTCAGATCATTCTTTTTTGTAAGGTGACACACGCTTTGGAACAAACCACCGAATTTTATTTCTCAGGACCAAAGAAATTTGGATACTACATTTATCATGTCTTCTTATCAGTGGGAAATGATAAGATGGAGCATCTTAGTTTTGCTTACTTTTACTGAATCTTGGCTACGCAAGAAAATTAATATTTCCTACTTTCATTTCCCCCATTATGGGCATTATTATATACATGATATAGTAACACCTTAATACATGAACAGAAAGAAAATTGATAATGCTAAATCTCACACAAAAGTATATACAAATATTTACATTTGTCCCACACAGAGAAACTATAACACATGTATACAACAACAATTAGTGTGAAAATGATAATGAGATAACTGGTCTTATTTGTAATAATTCTCCACAGTAATCCAATCTGCTGGAGGATTCTTCTGTGTTTCTGGAGAAACCATATTTTTTTTTAATTCCCAACAAGAATTGGAGCAGGCCAGATTTATTTTCTATGTCTCTGTCGAGGACATGTTTCCTAATGGGAAAACGGTGAGACACAGGTATTTCCTATCAAGAAGACTCAGAGACTGAACTCACAATCTCTGCGTCACCAAATTCACAAACCATCACTTTAATCTGCTAGGCAGTGTGTACTTGGACGCCATGTAAATGGGCAAGCAATAATTAAGCAGTACTAAAAAATAAAAACTAGACAATATCCCTAAATATGGGTAGTGGAATGAGAACAGTCTAACCCTGTAGATTAAATAAAGTGTTACATTTGGAATTCCCTGCAGGCTGCCCAAATCAATACACACCTGATGAAGACCAAAGGTCACAATAATTTAAACGTTGTGGTAAAAACAACAAAGATGAGGACAATAGTCTGAATATAAATAGTGTAAATAATGATAACTCCTCATCACAGAAATTCAGACAGAAAATGATGTGACGGTTAATTTCCTTTCATCTGGCAACAACACCTGGGAAACAGGAAAAGAGTATAAACCATCTCTTTGAAATTATTTTTATGACTCCTCCTGTATTTAGACTGAATAGATTTTCCAATAAATGTACTATTTTAAACGGATAAAAAAATTTAGATCACCTTGATGCCTACCGACACGACAGGTACTCAAGTAGGAAGAACAAAAAAAATTATTTGAAATGTTTTATTGTAAATTTACAGACATATATTTTCTTGGTATTATTTACAAATTTTCCTGAATGAAGATTAAATTTCCACAATTTCTCACATTGCATTTAGGGTGTCCATTACAGAATCAGCTTGTTTCAATTCTGCAAAACAGATACAATCACATCAAAAACATATTGCAAACACATTTTTTTACTTATGTTCACTCAATAAAAAGCTAAAGAGCCACTCAAGATAGAGTGTTGCTGAATGAGGTGTGTGATAGGAATGTAAGAGGAGGAGGTAAAGATAATGAGGATATGGAGGCCGGATAAAAAAGAGCACGTATATAAAACTAATTTAATAAATTTGTGCATATAAAACGATAAATTCTAAAGAAAAATCTACAAGAGGTGCTGAAACGTTCTCAGCAGGACTGATAAGGAATTTCTGAAATCAAATTCTAATGCTTTGGTCAGATTTTGTAAAGTGGTCAGCACCTCCTCATATAAACAAGGTCTGTCTGGAAAGTATCCAGCTATTTGAAATATCTTGAGAATTCGTGCTGTGACTTTGATATAACTTCCCAACCAGACAGCATCTTACTGCATATATGTGAACAGATACTCCCATGTGGAGTTAGGCAGTCGGCAGTGAAATGCTATAGAGTGCACTTGTGTACTGTGCAACTGCTGAATTTACCAAGGCATTGCAAAATTTCACCATTACAGACAGACAGATCGTTGACTGCTTTGTGGAACAAACTTCCAAGTGTTCTTCTTTGATCAAGTCAATCTAAACATCTTCAAGTTCAGAGCCAATCATTATCTAGCCTACATATCCTCATAATCTACAATTCTTATTTTAAAGCAATAAAAATCGATATGTTAAAACAAGAAAAATTAAGAAAAAAGATGTAAAAAAACCCAGAAAAGTGTAACAATGTCTTCCGCACATCACTGCACAAGCTGTGATGACATCCAAGGTTGGCGGTATGTGTATATACATGCAGCTCGCTATGTTCACAGATTTGTTTCACTGGCCATGATGGAATTCAACAAAGAAGAACGGCAAACGCTTTTCAAGACACAGATTGGGAGGTAGAGATCAATATGATTTCCCATTTAATCAGCAATGTCTTCCTTCGGCTTTCGTAAAGGTGAACTACAATCTTGCTAACTTCTGGCCACAGAAAAAGGGCCCCCCTTACATTCACTGCTTGCCTGTTTCAGTGGCTACTGAATCACTCACTGCTTGTCCATTCCTCCTGATTGCCGTCTTCCTGACTCTAACTGCTTCACCCACCACTCATTATACAGGCTGAGGTCACACCACCCCTATCCATCCACTGGTGTTCCAGAAAAGGAGACCACCCATCCAACATTTGGGTGGTCAATTTTGCAAAGAACTCTACTTTTATGATTATCTAAAATCACTAACAAAATTTTATGTTTTGCCAATTCAAAGGCAAACTGGAGACAGGATTCCTGAAATAAACCAAGCCATTAAATTGAGTCAAAGATGAACCGGAGACAAGATTCCTAAGAACCCTGGTCATTAAATTGACTTAAAAGCAAAAAGAATCTATTTATCTCCTAAGGAAGTGTGAGAAATCATATTGCTACAAAAGAAACATTAGCATAAAATAGTAATATCAAAGCACGTTTAACAAAAAGTGGTTAATATCATTGCTAATTTTTCTTCGTTTTAATATGTTCATTTTTATCACTTTCAATTAAATTTTCTACGCCAGCAAAAATATTTCAATTCTAACATCCATAAAACAACTATTCAGTAACCCTCTACCTTGAATGGTTCTTGGGTCTTTTATTGAGTGAAAAATAGCATTAAAATAAAATCATTATTGAAATTCTATGGACAAGGTTAAGGAGAACAAAAAGATACAGTTTATGGTGGTTCCACCTCCCAACCCCAAAACGATGGCTTTCCAGACTCTTATGAAAAGTGAATGCTGAGTAAATGTGTGGGGTCGCAAGGAAAAAACCTTGAAAAAGACAAAGGTGTCACTACCCTAAGCAGGTTATTTCTTGTTAATATTAAATTGGATCGTTTTAACTTTTTGCATATTTTTAGCCAATATAAAAGACAAATTCTGTTTATCACAAAATGATAGCAAGATTAATTTGCCATTTTAATAAAACATACACACATTTATAATATATATATATATATATATAATATATATATTATATATATATATAATATATATATATAATATATATATATTATATATATATATATAATATATATTATATATATATATAATATATATTATATATATATATAATATATATATATTATATATATATAATATATATTATATATATATATAATATATATTATATATATATATAATATATATATATTATATATATAATATATATATATATATATATATACAAAAGTGAACATTGAGGTCAACACTCAGAGGCGACAGGCTGTTTCATGCTAGACGCAATCGTCAGACAGCCTGACAATTGCGTCCAGCATGAAACAGCCTGTCGCCTCTGAGTGTTGACCTCAATGTTCACTTTTATATTTATATTTACACACGCTCTATCTCTGATATTCCTCACTTTATCCCATAAATATAGCACACCTTAAAACTATATTTCTTCATTCATATATATATATATGTCATTCGCAGACAGTACTGTTTCGCTGTATCACAGCTCCTCAGTGCAACTAGACATCCGAATGCCTCAAGCCAGAATTGAAACCCAACCGATTTGGTGTCAGTCAGAGCTTCTACCACTTAGCTATCTTTATTCAGTAGAGTGAAACAGCTAAATCTAGCGTATTATTTTTTACGAATGTAAACAAATGCCATCAGCCGGAGTGCTCTATTCATTTTACTGAAGAGCTTTGCATTAACGTGTGTGGCTGTTGTTTATAGAATTAACTTATCACTCAACAGTGCTCAATTGAAATATATTTTCAAGAGCTAAACTATGTCCTTGTTGGCAGCATGCTTTCATTAACACATGTCTCATTAAATAAGTTGGATAAGTTTTGTGTACTTATTTTTAAGGATACTAAGATACTTGTCTGTAATTATGAGAGGATCCTACTTAAAATAAGTCGACTAAGTTTGTCTAAATTATTTAATGAGACACGTCTTTATATATATATTTATTTTATTATTTAAGTATTATTTTTAGTGGACGCCCATATTTGAGTAGATGTTCTGTTTATTAATTAAACAGTATATTAAATCTTATTAAAGAAAAAAAAGAAACAAAAGCCGACATCCCTCTTAGTAAAAGAAAGTGTCATTAAATCTGACATACTTCAGATCATCTCAGCTATGAACTGGATCGATGATCAGGCAAAGTTTAGTAGTGCCTTCTTTCTCAGACTCTGGAAACATTCATATCTGCTCAGTTTCAAATCCTAATGTAAACAAAACAGTTTCTAAAGAAGCGGATTTCAGACAAACATAGACACATAAGTATTTATAATCTTACCATTGAGGAAAACACGGAATTTTTCAGCAGATAAAGTGAACGCTACAGATTGTGGTGTTGCAGAAGTGTTTTCACGCACCTTGAAGCAGATCTTGACACAGGGTTCAGTGACATTCTGTAATTTAAAAAATAAAAAAACATTTTTATTTTGAACATTGCACAATATTTTAAAACAAAAAGGCATTTTTTTATAATTCATCAAATTATATATATATATATATATATATATATATATATATATATATATATATATATATATATATATATATATAATTATTTGAATGTACACACTAATATGTTTTCCTTCAACTATGAAGAATATAAGTAACTTTGAAAAACATTAACTTTGTTAGTTAAATAATGATTATTTGTTTGGTTTGGTTTACAGTATACCAACCTCAATGGGTTATTTAATGCAGACAAGATATTTATTAGTGGTAATATTTTTGTTTAAAAATGTATTGCCGGTAATATCTTTAAAATTATATTGCTGGTAATATTTCTTCTTTCAAGGTTTGGCTTGGTTTACAGTAAATCAACCTCAATGGGTTATTTAATGCAGACAAGATTTTTATTGGTGGTAATATTTTTTCCAAAAAAATCTATTACTGGTAATATGTTTTCTTCAAAAATGTATTGCTGGTAAAATTTTTTCTTCAAAAATTCATTGCTGGTAATATTTTTAAAAAAATGTCTTACTGGTATTAAAAGCTATTTTCACACTTTCACGGTGTCTTGACACCAGCCTGACAGTTAAACATTTGCCCATAGCTGGGACCACCCTGGGTCAGGGGTACCTGGGAACAACAGCAACCAAGAAGTGGTTCCACACTCTTCAAAACCTCCTGATCAAAGGGTGCTGTCAGATGTAGTTTATCATCTTATCCAGGACACAGATGTACTTTATCGTCATACTCAGGATGGTCTGTGGTCAGTATTTGATCAACAAAACTTAATTGATCTTAATTAAAGTAAGAGATTTGAGATTCTTAATCAGGAAAAGACGAAAGATCAAATATTCTCACCTTTAATGAACTTGAACTTATGACATAATCCACTCGCCATTTTACAGAATCAAAGTAGGACACTACAAATATAAAAAGACAAAAGTGAAATGCGTTGGAGAAAAAAATACAGGTGTTCAGACAATATCGGTTCAAACTCCTTCCCAGTCTTTTGAGCAGGGGTAGAGGTTTATTATCGTGTTTCAAGTTTAGAATTGGGCTTCCAGCTCATCTAAAGTTTTCTCATTCTCTTTAACTCCCAGTAACCTCCTTGCATCTTAGTGTCATTACCACCTAGCCTGGGGTGAACTGATTATATATATATATATATATGCATGTTTCATTAAAAACAACAGACAAGGTATTACAGTTAAGCTTTTTATTTAATTTTTCTTGTGTTAGAACAAGAGCTTTCTTTTCTGGACAAAGTGTGTGTAAAAACTGTCCAAATATTTTATAGTTCCGAGCGCTATGAAAATGCATTGGCCAATGATTCTTACTATGAAAATGTATTGGAAATGATTTTTTACTATGAAAATGCATTGGAAATGATTTTTACTTTGAAAATGCATTGGAAATGATTTTTACAATGAAAATGCATTGGAAATGATTTTTACTATGAAAATGCATTGGAAATGATTTTTACTATTAAAATGCATTGGAAATGATTTTTACTATGAAAATGCATTGGAAATGATTTTTACTATTAAAATGCATTGGAAATGATTTTTACTATGAAAATGCATTGGCCAATGATTTTTACTATGAAAATGCATTGGAAATGATTTTTACTATGAAAATGCATTGGAAATGATTTTTACTATGAAAATGCATTGAAAATGATTTTTACTATGAAAATGCATTAGAAATGATTTTTACTATGAAAATGCATTCGAAATGATTTTTACTATTAAAATGCATTGGAAATGATTTTTACTATGAAAATGCATTGGCCAATGATTTTTACTATGAAAATGCATTGGCCAATGATTTTTACTATGAAAATGCATCGGAAATGATTTTTACTATGAAAATGCATCGGAAATGATTTTTACTATGAAAATGCATCGGAAATGATTTTTACTATAAAAATGCATTGGCCAATGATTTTTACTATGAAAATGCATTGGCCAATGATTTTTACTATGAAAATGCATTGGAAATGATTTTTACTATGAAAATGCATTGGCCAATGATTCTTACTATGAAAATGTATTGGAAATGATTTTTTACTATGAAAATGCATTGGAAATGATTTTTACTTTGAAAATGCATTGGAAATGATTTTTACAATGAAAATGCATTGGAAATGATTTTTACTATGAAAATGCATTGGAAATGATTTTTACTATGAAAATGCATTGGAAATGATTTTTACTATTAAAATGCATTGGAAATGATTTTTACTATGAAAATGCATTGGCCAATGATTTTTACTATGAAAATGCATTGGAAATGATTTTTACTATGAAAATGCATTGGAAATGATTTTTACTATGAAAATGCATTGAAAATGATTTTTACTATGAAAATGCATTAGAAATGATTTTTACTATGAAAATGCATTCGAAATGATTTTTACTATTAAAATGCATTGGAAATGATTTTTACTATGAAAATGCATTGGCCAATGATTTTTACTATGAAAATGCATTGGCCAATGATTTTTACTATGAAAATGCATCGGAAATGATTTTTACTATGAAAATGCATCGGAAATGATTTTTACTATGAAAATGCATCGGAAATGATTTTTACTATAAAAATGCATTGGCCAATGATTTTTACTATGAAAATGCATTGGCCAATGATTTTTACTATGAAAATGCATTGGAAATGATTTTTACTATGAAAATGCATTGGACATGATTTTTACTATGAAAATGCATTGGCCAATGATTTTTACTATGAAAATGCATTGGAAATGATTTTTACTATGAAAATGCATTAGAAATGATTTTTACTATGAAAATGCATTGGCCAATGATTTTTACTATTAAAATGCATTGGAAATGATTTTTACTATTAAAATGCATTGGAAATGATTTTTACTATGAAAATGCATTGGCCAATGGTTTTTACTATGAAAATGCATTGGCCAATGATTTTTACTATGAAAATGCATTGGAAATGATTTTTACTATGAAAATGCATTGTAAATGATTTTTACTATGAAAATGCATTGTAAATGATTTTTAGTATGAATATGCATTGGAAATGATTTTTACTATGAAAATGCATTGGAAATGATTTTTACTATGAAAATGCATTGGAAATGATTTTTACTATGAAAATGCATTGGAAATGATTTTTACTATGAAAATGCATTAGAAATGATTATTACTATGAAAATGCATTCGAAATGATTTTTACTATTAAAATGGATTGGAAATGATTTTTACTATGAAAATGTATTGGCCAATGATTTTTACTATGAAAATGCATTGGCCAATGATTTTTACTATGAAAATGCATTGGCCAATGATTTTTACTATGAAAATGCATCGGAAATGATTTTTACTATGAAAATGCATCGGAAATGATTTTTACTATGAAAATGCATTGGCCAATGATTTTTACTATGAAAATGCATTGGAAATGATTTTTACTATGAAAATGCATTGGAAATGATTTTTACTTTGAAAATGCATTGGAAATGATTTTTACAATGAAAATGCATTGGAAATGATTTTTACTATGAAAATGCATTGGAAATGATTTTTACTATTAAAATGCATTGGAAATGATTTTTACTATGAAAATGCATTGGAAATGATTTTTACTATTAAAATGCAATGGAAATGATTTTTACTATGAAAATGCATTGGCCAATGATTTTTACTATGAAAATGCATTGGAAATGATTTTTACTATGAAAATGCATTGGAAATGATTTTTACTATGAAAATGCATTGAAAATGATTTTTACTATGAAAATGCATTAGAAATGATTTTTACTATGAAAATGCATTCGAAATGATTTTTACTATTAAAATGCATTGGAAATGATTTTTACTATGAAAATGCATTGGCCAATGATTTTTACTATGAAAATGCATCGGAAATGATTTTTACTATGAAAATGCATCGGAAATGATTTTTACTATGAAAATGCATCGGAAATGATTTTTACTATAAAAATGCATTGGCCAATGATTTTTACTATGAAAATGCATTGGCCAATGATTTTTACTATGAAAATGCATTGGAAATGATTTTTACTATGAAAATGCATTGGACATGATTTTTACTATGAAAATGCATTGGCCAATGATTTTTACTATGAAAATGCATTGGAAATGATTTTTACTATGAAAATGCATTAGAAATGATTTTTACTATGAAAATGCATTGGAAATGATTTTTACTATTAAAATGCATTGGAAATGATTTTTACTATTAAAATGCATTGGAAATGATTTTTACTATTAAAATGCATTGGAAATGATTTTTACTATGAAAATGCATTGGAAATGATTTTTACTTTGAAAATGCATTGGAAATGATTTTTACAATGAAAATGCATTGGAAATGATTTTTACTATGAAAATGCATTGGAAATGATTTTTACTATTAAAATGCATTGGAAATGATTTTTAGTATGAAAATGCATTGGAAATGATTTTTACTATTAAAATGCATTGGAAATGATTTTTACTATGAAAATGCATTAGAAATGATTTTTACTATGAAAATGCATCGGAAATGATTTTTACTATGAAAATGCATTAGAAATGATTATTACTATGAAAATGCATCGGAAATGATTTTTACTATAAAAATGCATTGGCCAATGATTTTTACTATGAAAATGCATTGGCCAATGATTTTTACTATGAAAATGCATCGGAAATGATTTTTACTATGAAAATGCATCGGAAATGATTTTTACTATGAAAATGCATCGGAAATGATTTTTACTATAAAAATGCATTGGCCAATGATTTTTACTATGAAAATGCATTGGCCAATGATTTTTACTATGAAAATGCATTGGAAATGATTTTTACTATGAAAATGCATTGGACATGATTTTTACTATGAAAATGCATTGGAAATGATTTTTACTTTGAAAATGCATTGGAAATGATTTTTACAATGAAAATGCATTGGAAATGATTTTTACTATGAAAATGCATTGGAAATGATTTTTACTATGAAAATGCATTGGAAATGATTTTTACTTTGAAAATGCATTGGAAATGATTTTTACAATGAAAATGCATTGGAAATGATTTTTACTATGAAAATGCATTGGAAATGATTTTTACTATGAAAATGCATTAGAAATGATTTTTACTATGAAAATGCATTCGAAATGATTTTTACTATTAAAATGCATTGGAAATGATTTTTACTATGAAAATGCATTGGCCAATGATTTTTACTATGAAAATGCATCGGAAATGATTTTTACTATGAAAATGCATCGGAAATGATTTTTACTATGAAAATGCATCGGAAATGATTTTTACTATAAAAATGCATTGGCCAATGATTTTTACTATGAAAATGCATTGGCCAATGATTTTTACTATGAAAATGCATCGGAAATGATTTTTACTATGAAAATGCATCGGAAATGATTTTTACTATGAAAATGCATCGGAAATGATTTTTACTATAAAAATGCATTGGCCAATGATTTTTACTATGAAAATGCATTGGCCAATGATTTTTACTATGAAAATGCATTGGAAATGATTTTTACTATGAAAATGCATTGGACATGATTTTTACTATGAAAATGCATTGGCCAATGATTTTTACTATGAAAATGCATTGGAAATGATTTTTACTATGAAAATGCATTGGAAATGATTTTTACTTTGAAAATGCATTGGAAATGATTTTTACAATGAAAATGCATTGGAAATGATTTTTACTATGAAAATGCATTGGAAATGATTTTTACTTTGAAAATGCATTGGAAATGATTTTTACAATGAAAATGCATTGGAAATGATTTTTACTATGAAAATGCATTGGAAATGATTTTTACTATGAAAATGCATTAGAAATGATTTTTACTATGAAAATGCATTCGAAATGATTTTTACTATTAAAATGCATTGGAAATGATTTTTACTATGAAAATGCATTGGCCAATGATTTTTACTATGAAAATGCATCGGAAATGATTTTTACTATGAAAATGCATCGGAAATGATTTTTACTATGAAAATGCATCGGAAATGATTTTTACTATAAAAATGCATTGGCCAATGATTTTTACTATGAAAATGCATTGGCCAATGATTTTTACTATGAAAATGCATCGGAAATGATTTTTACTATGAAAATGCATCGGAAATGATTTTTACTATGAAAATGCATCGGAAATGATTTTTACTATAAAAATGCATTGGCCAATGATTTTTACTATGAAAATGCATTGGCCAATGATTTTTACTATGAAAATGCATTGGAAATGATTTTTACTATGAAAATGCATTGGACATGATTTTTACTATGAAAATGCATTGGCCAATGATTTTTACTATGAAAATGCATTGGAAATGATTTTTACTATGAAAATGCATTGGAAATGATTTTTACTTTGAAAATGCATTGGAAATGATTTTTACAATGAAAATGCATTGGAAATGATTTTTACTATGAAAATGCATTGGAAATGATTTTTACTATGAAAATGCATTAGAAATGATTTTTACTATGAAAATGCATTCGAAATGATTTTTACTATTAAAATGCATTGGAAATGATTTTTACTATGAAAATGCATTGGCCAATGATTTTTACTATGAAAATGCATCGGAAATGATTTTTACTATGAAAATGCATCGGAAATGATTTTTACTATGAAAATGCATCGGAAATGATTTTTACTATAAAAATGCATTGGCCAATGATTTTTACTATGAAAATGCATTGGCCAATGATTTTTACTATGAAAATGGATTGGAAATGATTTTTACTATGAAAATGCATCGGAAATGATTTTTACTATGAAAATGCATTGGCCAATGATTTTTACTATGAAAATGCATTGGCCAATGATTTTTACTATGAAAATGCATCGGAAATGATTTTTACTATGAAAATGCATCGGAAATGATTTTTACTATGAAAATGCATTGGCCAATGATTTTTACTATGAAAATGCATTGGAAATGATTTTTACTATGAAAATGCATTGGAAATGATTTTTACTATGAAAATGCATTGGCCAATGATTTTTACTATGAAAATGCATTCGAAATGATTTTTACTATGAAAATGCATTGGAAATGATTTTTACTATTAAAATGCATTCGAAATGATTTTTACTATTAAAATGCATTGGAAATGATTTTTACTATAAAAATGCATTGGCCAATGATTTTTACTATGAAAATGCATTGGCCAATGATTTTTACTATGAAAATGCATTGGAAATGATTTTTACTATGAAAATGCATTGGACATGATTTTTACTATGAAAATTAATTGGCCAATTATTTTTACTATGAAAATGCATTGGAAATGATTTTTACTATGAAAATGCATTGGAAATAATTTTTACTATGAAAATGCATTAGAAATGATTTTTACTATGAAAATGCATTGGCCAATTATTTTTACTATTAAAATGCATTGGAAATGATTTTTACTATTAAAATGCATTGGAAATGATTTTTACTATGAAAATGCATTGGCCAATGGTTTTTACTATGAAAATGCATTGGCCAATGATTTTTACTATGAAAATGCATTGGCCAATGATTTTTACTATGAAAATGCATTGTAAATGATGTTTACTATGAAAATGCATTGTAAATGATTTTTACTATGAAAATGCATTGTAAATGATTTTTACTATGAAAATGCATTGGAAATGATTTTTACTATGAAAATGCATTGGAAATGATTTTTACTATGAAAATGCATTGGAAATGATTTTTACTGTGAAAATGCATTAGAAATGATTTTTACTATGAAAATGCATTGGCCAATGATTTTTACTATTAAAATGCATTGGAAATGATTTTTACTATGAAAATGCATTGGAAATGATTTTTACTCTGAAAATGCATTGGCCAATGATTTTTACTATGAAAATGCATTGGAAATGATTTTTACTATTAAAATGCATTGGAAATGATTTTTACTATGAAAATGCATTGGAAATGATTTTTACTATGAAAATGCATTGGAAATGATTTTTACTATTAAAATGCATTGGAAATGATTTTTACTATGAAAATGCATCGGAAATAATTTTTACTATGAAAATGCATCGGAAATGATTTTTACTATGAAAATGCATTGGAAATGATTTTTACTATAAAAATGCATTGGCCAAAGATTTTTACTATGAAAATGCATTGGCCAATGATTTTTACTATGAAAATGCATTGGAAATGATTTTTACTATAAAAATGCATTGGCCAATGATTTTTACTATGAAAATGCATTGGCCAATGATTTTTACTATGAAAATGCATTGGCCAATGATTTTTACTATGAAAATGCATTGGAAATGATTTTTACTATGAAAATGCATTGGAAATGATTTTTACTATGAAAATGCATTGGACAGGATTTTTACTATGAAAATGCATTGGCCAATGATTTTTACTATGAAAATGCATTGGAAATGATTTTTACTATGAAAATGTATTGGAAATGATTTTTACTATGAAAATGCATTGGCCAATGATTTTTACTATTAAAATGCATTGGAAATGATTTTTACTATGTAAATGCATTGGAAATGATTTTTACTATGAAAATGCATTGGAAATGATTTTTACTATGAAAATGCATTCGAAATGATTTTTACTATTAAAATGCATCGGAAATGATTTTTACTATGAAAATGCATCGGAAATGATTTTTACTATGAAAATGCATTGGACATGATTTTTACTATGAAAATGCATTGGCCAATGATTTTTACTATGAAAATGCATTGGAAATGATTTTTACTATGAAAATGCATTGGAAATGATTTTTACTTTGAAAATGCATTGGAAATGATTTTTACAATGAAAATGCATTGGAAATGATTTTTACTATGAAAATGCATTGGAAATGATTTTTACTTTGAAAATGCATTGGAAATGATTTTTACAATGAAAATGCATTGGAAATGATTTTTACTATGAAAATGCATTGGAAATGATTTTTACTATGAAAATGCATTAGAAATGATTTTTACTATGAAAATGCATTCGAAATGATTTTTACTATTAAAATGCATTGGAAATGATTTTTACTATGAAAATGCATTGGCCAATGATTTTTACTATGAAAATGCATCGGAAATGATTTTTACTATGAAAATGCATCGGAAATGATTTTTACTATGAAAATGCATCGGAAATGATTTTTACTATAAAAATGCATTGGCCAATGATTTTTACTATGAAAATGCATTGGCCAATGATTTTTACTATGAAAATGCATCGGAAATGATTTTTACTATGAAAATGCATCGGAAATGATTTTTACTATGAAAATGCATCGGAAATGATTTTTACTATAAAAATGCATTGGCCAATGATTTTTACTATGAAAATGCATTGGCCAATGATTTTTACTATGAAAATGCATTGGAAATGATTTTTACTATGAAAATGCATTGGACATGATTTTTACTATGAAAATGCATTGGCCAATGATTTTTACTATGAAAATGCATTGGAAATGATTTTTACTATGAAAATGCATTGGAAATGATTTTTACTTTGAAAATGCATTGGAAATGATTTTTACAATGAAAATGCATTGGAAATGATTTTTACTATGAAAATGCATTGGAAATGATTTTTACTATGAAAATGCATTAGAAATGATTTTTACTATGAAAATGCATTCGAAATGATTTTTACTATTAAAATGCATTGGAAATGATTTTTACTATGAAAATGCATTGGCCAATGATTTTTACTATGAAAATGCATCGGAAATGATTTTTACTATGAAAATGCATCGGAAATGATTTTTACTATGAAAATGCATCGGAAATGATTTTTACTATAAAAATGCATTGGCCAATGATTTTTACTATGAAAATGCATTGGCCAATGATTTTTACTATGAAAATGGATTGGAAATGATTTTTACTATGAAAATGCATCGGAAATGATTTTTACTATGAAAATGCATTGGCCAATGATTTTTACTATGAAAATGCATTGGCCAATGATTTTTACTATGAAAATGCATCGGAAATGATTTTTACTATGAAAATGCATCGGAAATGATTTTTACTATGAAAATGCATTGGCCAATGATTTTTACTATGAAAATGCATTGGAAATGATTTTTACTATGAAAATGCATTGGAAATGATTTTTACTATGAAAATGCATTGGCCAATGATTTTTACTATGAAAATGCATTCGAAATGATTTTTACTATGAAAATGCATTGGAAATGATTTTTACTATTAAAATGCATTCGAAATGATTTTTACTATTAAAATGCATTGGAAATGATTTTTACTATAAAAATGCATTGGCCAATGATTTTTACTATGAAAATGCATTGGCCAATGATTTTTACTATGAAAATGCATTGGAAATGATTTTTACTATGAAAATGCATTGGACATGATTTTTACTATGAAAATTAATTGGCCAATTATTTTTACTATGAAAATGCATTGGAAATGATTTTTACTATGAAAATGCATTGGAAATAATTTTTACTATGAAAATGCATTAGAAATGATTTTTACTATGAAAATGCATTGGCCAATTATTTTTACTATTAAAATGCATTGGAAATGATTTTTACTATTAAAATGCATTGGAAATGATTTTTACTATGAAAATGCATTGGCCAATGGTTTTTACTATGAAAATGCATTGGCCAATGATTTTTACTATGAAAATGCATTGGCCAATGATTTTTACTATGAAAATGCATTGTAAATGATGTTTACTATGAAAATGCATTGTAAATGATTTTTACTATGAAAATGCATTGTAAATGATTTTTACTATGAAAATGCATTGGAAATGATTTTTACTATGAAAATGCATTGGAAATGATTTTTACTATGAAAATGCATTGGAAATGATTTTTACTGTGAAAATGCATTAGAAATGATTTTTACTATGAAAATGCATTGGCCAATGATTTTTACTATTAAAATGCATTGGAAATGATTTTTACTATGAAAATGCATTGGAAATGATTTTTACTCTGAAAATGCATTGGCCAATGATTTTTACTATGAAAATGCATTGGAAATGATTTTTACTATTAAAATGCATTGGAAATGATTTTTACTATGAAAATGCATTGGAAATGATTTTTACTATGAAAATGCATTGGAAATGATTTTTACTATTAAAATGCATTGGAAATGATTTTTACTATGAAAATGCATCGGAAATAATTTTTACTATGAAAATGCATCGGAAATGATTTTTACTATGAAAATGCATTGGAAATGATTTTTACTATAAAAATGCATTGGCCAAAGATTTTTACTATGAAAATGCATTGGCCAATGATTTTTACTATGAAAATGCATTGGAAATGATTTTTACTATAAAAATGCATTGGCCAATGATTTTTACTATGAAAATGCATTGGCCAATGATTTTTACTATGAAAATGCATTGGCCAATGATTTTTACTATGAAAATGCATTGGAAATGATTTTTACTATGAAAATGCATTGGAAATGATTTTTACTATGAAAATGCATTGGACAGGATTTTTACTATGAAAATGCATTGGCCAATGATTTTTACTATGAAAATGCATTGGAAATGATTTTTACTATGAAAATGTATTGGAAATGATTTTTACTATGAAAATGCATTGGCCAATGATTTTTACTATTAAAATGCATTGGAAATGATTTTTACTATGTAAATGCATTGGAAATGATTTTTACTATGAAAATGCATTGGAAATGATTTTTACTATGAAAATGCATTCGAAATGATTTTTACTATTAAAATGCATCGGAAATGATTTTTACTATGAAAATGCATCGGAAATGATTTTTACTATGAAAATGCATCGGAAATGATTTTTACTATGAAAATGCATCGGAAATGATTTTTACTATGAAAATGCATCGGAAATGATTTTTACTATAAAAATGCATTGGCCAATGATTTTTACTATGAAAATGCATTGGCCAATGATTTTTACTATGAAAATGCATTGGAAATGATTTTTACTATGAAAATGCATTGGACATGATTTTTACTATGAAAATGCATTGGACATGATTTTTACTATGAAAATGCATTGGCCAATGATTTTTACTATGAAAATGCATTGGAAATGATTTTTACTATGTAAATGCATTGGAAATGATTTTTACTATGAAAATGCATTGGAAATGATTTTTACTATGAAAATGCATTCGAAATGATTTTTACTATTAAAATGCATCGGAAATGATTTTTACTATGAAAATGCATCGGAAATGATTTTTACTATGAAAATGCATCGGAAATGATTTTTACTATGAAAATGCATCGGAAATGATTTTTACTATGAAAATGCATCGGAAATGATTTTTACTATAAAAATGCATTGGCCAATGATTTTTACTATGAAAATGCATTGGCCAATGATTTTTACTATGAAAATGCATTGGAAATGATTTTTACTATGAAAATGCATTGGACATGATTTTTACTATGAAAATGCATTGGACATGATTTTTACTATGAAAATGCATTGGCCAATGATTTTTACTATGAAAATGCATTGGAAATGATTTTTACTATGAAAATGCATTGGAAATGATTTTTACTATGAAAATGCATTAGAAATGATTTTTACTATGAAAATGCATTGGCCAATGATTTTTACTATTAAAATGCATTGGAAATGATTTTTACTATTAAAATGCATTGGAAATGATTTTTACTATGTAAATGCATTGGCCAATGGTTTTTACTATGAAAATGCATTGGCCAATGATTTTTACTATGAAAATGCCTTGGCCAATGATTTTTACTATGAAAATGCATTGGAAATGATTTTTACTATGAAAATGCATTGTAAATGATGTTTACTATGAAAATGCATTGGAAATGATTTTTACTATGAAAATGCATTGGAAATGATTTTTACTATGAAAATGCATTGGAAATGATTTTTACTATGAAAATGCATTGGAAATGATTTTTACTATTAAAATGCATTGGAAATGATTTTTACTATGAAAATGCATTAGAAATGATTTTTACTATGAAAATGCATTGGCCAATGATTTTTACTATTAAAATGCATTGGCCAATAATTTTTACTATGAAAATGCATTGGCCAATGATTTTTACTATGAAAATGCATTGGAAATGATTTTTACTATTAAAATGCATTGGAAATGATTTTTACTATTAAAATGCATTGGAAATGATTTTTACTATGAAAATGCATTGGAAATGATTTTTACTATGAAAATGCATTCAAAATGATTTTTACTATTAAAATGCATTGGAAATGATTTTTACTATGAAAATGCATTGGCCAATGATTTTTACTATGAAAATGCATCGGAAATGATTTTTACTATGAAAATGCATCGGAAATGATTTTTAGTATGAAAATGCATTGGAAATGATTTTTACTATAAAAATGCATTGGCCAATGATTTTTACTATGAAAATGCATTGGCCAATGATTTTTACTATGAAAATGCATTGGAAATGATTTTTACTATGAAAATGCATTGGCCAATGATTTTTACTATGAAAATGCATTGGAAATGATTTTTACTATGAAAATGCATTGGAAATGATTTTTACTATGAAAATGCATTAGAAATGATTTTTACTATGAAAATGCATTAGAAATGATTTTTACTATGAAAATGCATTGGCCAATGATTTTTACTATTAAAATGCATTGGAAATGATTTTTACTATTAAAATGCATTGGAAATGATTTTTACTATGAAAATGCATTGGCCAATGGTTTTTACTATGAAAATGCATTGGCCAATGATTTTTACTATTAAAATGCATTGGAAATGATTTTTACTATGAAAATGCATTGGCCAATGATTTTTACTATGAAAATGCATTGTAAATGATTTTTACTATGAAAATGCATTGTAAATGATTTTTACTATGAAAATGCATTGGAAATGATTTTTACTATGAAAATGCATTGGAAATGATTTTTACTATGAAAATGCATTGGCCAATGATTTTTACTATGAAAATGCATTGGAAATGATTTTTACTATGAAAATGCATTGGAAATGATTTTTACTATGAAAATGCATTAGAAATGATTTTTACTATGAAAATGCATTGGCCAATGATTTTTACTATTAAAATGCATTGGAAATGATTTTTACTATTAAAATGCATTGGAAATGATTTTTACTATGAAAATGCATTGGCCAATGGTTTTTACTATGAAAATGCATTGGCCAATGATTTTTACTATGAAAATGCATTGGAAATGATTTTTACTATGAAAATGCATTGGAAATGATTTTTACTATGAAAATGCATTGTAAATGATTTTTACTATGAAAATGCATTGTAAATGATTTTTACTATGAAAATGCATTGGAAATGATTTTTACTATGAAAATGCATTGGAAATGATTTTTACTAGGAAAATGCATTGGAAATGATTTGTGGTTCGTGGGAAGAAGCTGCTCAAGTGGAACTTATATCTCACCAATGGAATACGATTAGAATGAGAGTGGTTTGCTACAATGTGCTACAAGTATGCTGAGTCGCAGCTCTGAAGCTTAGAACTGGTGAAAACTAAGGAATGTAGCTCATCTGAACACTTTCCATGGTGAGAGACTTGTAACGTTTTGTCTGTGGGGAAAGAGGTTGTAAGGTGGAAAGTTATTTGTCACTCACAAGGCTGCAGAGATGCTTTTGGACTCTATCAATAGATAAAAAGTGAAGACTATGTAGCTCCTGCCCATATACACCAGCAGTACTCTCTTTTCGTCTTGATCTGGCTCTTGGAAACTAGAGAGACAAATCTAAAGGCTGCAACAGAAAGGATTTCTACAGACACAATAAAAAGTAATAATACTTACGTCTTAAAGTTTGCTTTCTTAACTGGTCCTGACATTTGATAAAGTTATCACCATACAATTTGCACAATGGTACAGAATGTTCTGAAAAGACCAACATTAAACAAAAGGTTACTATTAATATTGGGATCTCTATGGTCAGTCTATCCTCATAACTTTAAGAGAAAATGAGAAAAGTTACGACACTTGGGAGCCAGCTCTCAACATTTGCACTCCATTTTTCATTTTTCTTTATTCTATTATTCACCTTACCCAAAGCCCAAGAGCCACTCAAAATACAAACGATCATAGAAGTTAAACAACGTTGAGCCTGGTCAGTACCTAGACGGTGACCATTTTGGAATAACAGATACTGTAATTTTGGATGTTCGGATGATGTAATAATACACTAGAATCATTAATCAGAGACCCATGTTCCAATTCCCATTGGGTTCATATGAAAAGAATATGTATTCTTTATAAGAAATCAGTTTGGAGATAAGGTTTGGTTTGGTCTGTTTTACGGCATATCAATCTCAATGGGTTATTTAATGCCAACAAGATTTTTATTGCTGGTAATATTTTATCCAAAAATGTACTGCTGGTAATAATATATTGCTGGTGAACAATTTTTCATAAAAAATTTTATCACCTATTTTTACACTTTCATGGTGTTTTGGCCGCACTTTGGGGGCTAACTATTTGCCCATAGTTGGGACCCTAACAGGTGCTACCACTCCAGGTCAGGGTGGACCTGGTAACACCAACAATTAAGAGTTCCCAACTGTCATTCAAGGCAAAAAGCCTCATTGAGGGTACAATTGTTCTTCATGAGTAGAATAAAAATTATCATAAACTCATTAAATCCAAATCATGTTTGGTAGCTTTTTCACTAGTCATCATGAAATGCAAAAGACAAGATAATTTTGCTGTTGCATTCACTTTTGAACAAATTCCCTTGAAAAAGGCATGAATCCATCTTTTCCCTCTCCAGCTCTGGGTTAAATAGAAGGGTAAACTGGGCTTTCTTGCTTTGAGTGGCAACCAGTCTAGAAGAAAAACTAAATTCAAAAACAAGCCTGAAGAAGGATTGGCACCTGCAGACTAACTTGCTCTAGACACACCTACTGCTGCTACAGATACAGTACATGTGGTAGCCCTATAACCTTAATTGGTTATGGGAGTTATGCAAAATTGTTTCAGTTTTCACACATTTAGCATAAATCACCAGTCAAATCACGAGTCCAGTTTACAGTAAAAAAAAAGACATATTTTCAGTTTACACCAGAAACAAAAAAGCAGGCATAGGTCCAGTTTAGAATAAAAAACGGTTGATTGATTTGTCAGTTTAACAGTATATTAACAGTATATTAACTCCTTATGGGTCATTCAATGCCAAAATTTAATTTTCTTGGGAGTTTGGAAGTAATAAAAATATATGTTATTCTGCTTCTACAATTGAGTACATGGTAGATAATACTCAGCTTTTGTGCATATACATGTTTGTATGGACATAAATACTAGAGGCGGTGATATGTGTGTTTTATGTTGTAGTTTTGTTGAAGTTATATCTCGGAATAGAGTTTCATTTCTTTAAAATATTGTAAGATATTATATAGATTAATATCATGAACGAGTTCTTTTATGTTAGTTGTTTAGTAGTATTTTAAACGGATTTGGCTGAAGTCACTGCAAGTCATTAGTATGTGCATATTGTTGGTAATTTTTTTATATAAAAAAGTATTTCTGGTATTTTTACTATAAAAATGTATTTTTATACTTTCATAGTGTTCTGTTTTTGTTTGCGGGGAGGGTCACTACTTGCCCCTAGCAGGTGCTACCACACCCAGTCAGGGCGGACATGGAACAACAGCAATTAAGAGGTAATTCCATGCTCCTCAAAATCTCCAATCTCCTGATCAGAGGCCTTGCTGCCAGATGCAGTTTATCATCATGCCCAGGACTATAAAATAGGTAAACAGAGACCCAATAAATGAAGTCTGTTAATGCACTTTATCACATGTAATGACAAAACAAAAATATTTTGGATTAGCAGCCTCCTTTTTTTGGTGGGCGGTAAGGGGAGAAATTAAAAAGACAAAGTAATGATTTATTTTAGGTTTACATTAGAGACAAAGGAACAGATGAGGCTCAGGTGTACACTAAAGACAAAGGAACAGACGAGGCTCAGGTGTACACTAGAGACAAAAGAACAGACGAGGCTCAGGTATACACTAGAGACAAAAGAACAGACGAGGCTCAGGTGTACACTAGAGACAAAAGAACAGACGAGGCTCAGGTGTACACTAGAGACAAAAGAACAGACAAGGCTCAGGTGTACCCTAGAGACAAAAGAACAGACGAGGCTCAGGTATGCACTAGAGACAAAAGAACAGACAAGGCTCAGGTGTACACTAGAGACAAAAGAACAGACGAGGCTCAGGTATATACTAGAGACAAAAGAACAGACGGGGCTCAGGTGTACACTAGAGACAAAAGAACAGACAAGGCTCAGGTGTACACTAGAGACAAAAGAACAGACGAGGCTAAGGTGTACACTAGAGAGAAAAGAACAGACGAGGTTCAGGTATATACTAGAGACAAAAGAACAGACAAGGCTCAGGTGTACACTAGAGACAAAAGAACAGACGAGGCTCAGGTATACACTAGAGACAAAAGAACAGATGAGGCTCAGGTGTACACTAGAGACAAAAGAACAGACGAGGCTCAGGTGTACACTAGAGACAAAAGAACAGACGAGGCTCAGGTATACACTAGAGACAAAAGAACAGACGAGGCTCAGGTGTACACTAGATACAAAAGAACAGACGAGGCTCAGGTGTACACTAGAGACAAAAGAACAGACGAGGCTGAGGTGTACACTAGAGAGAAAAGAACAGACGAGGTTCAGGTATATACTAGAGACAAAAGAACAGACGAGGCTCAGGTGTACACTAGAGACAAAAGAACAGACGAGGCTCAGGTGTACACTAGAGACAAAAGAACAGACGAGGCTCAGGTATACACTAGAGACAAAAGAACAGACGAGGCTCAGGTATATACTAGAGACAAAAGAACAGACGAGGCTCAGGTGTACACTAGAGACAAAAGAACAGACGAGGCTCAGGTATACACTAGAGACAAAAGAACAGATGAGGCTCAGGTGTACACTGGAGACAAAAAAACAGACGAGGCTCAGGTGTACACTAGAGACAAAAGAACAGACGAGGCTAAGGTGTACACTAGAGAGAAAAGAACAGACGAGGTTCAGGTATATACTAGAGACAAAAGAACAGACAAGGCTCAGGTGTACACTAGAGACAAAAGAACAGACGAGGCTCAGGTGTACACTAGAGACAAAAGAACAGACGAGGCTCAGGTATACACTAGAGACAAAAGAACAGACGAGGCTCAGGTGTACACTAGAGACAAAAGAACAGACGAGGCTCAGGTGTACACTAGAGACAAAAGAACAGACGAGGCTCAGGTGTACACTAGAGACAAAAGAACAGACGAGGCTCAGGTGTACACTAGAGACAAAAGAATAGACGAGGCTCAGGTGTACACTAGAGACAAAAGAACAGACGAGGCTCAGGTGTACAATAGAGACAAAAGAACAGACAAGGCTCAGGTGTACACTAGAGACAAAGGAACAGACGAGGCTCAGGTGTACACTAGAGACAAAAGAATAGATAAGGCTCAGGTGTACACTAGAGACAAAGGAACAGACAAGGCTCAGGTGTACACTAGAGACAAAAGAATAGATAAGGCTCAGGTGTACACTAGAGACAAAGGAACAGACAAGGCTCAGGTGTACACTAGAGACAAAGGAACAGACGAGGCTCAGGTGTACACTAGAGACAAAAGAACAGACGAGGCTCAGGTGTACAATAGAGACAAAAGAATAGATAAGGCTCAGGTGTACACTAGAGACAAAAGAATAGATAAGGCTCAGGTGTACACTAGAGACAAAAGAATAGATAAGGCTCAGGTGTACACTAGAGACAAAGGAACAGACAAGGCTCAGGTGTACACTAGAGACAAAAGAACAGACAAGGCTCAGGTGTACACTAGAGACAAAAGAATAGATAAGGCTCAGGTGTACACTAGAGACAAAAGAATAGATAAGGCTCAGGTGTACACTAGAGACAAAGGAACAGACAAGGCTCAGGTGTACACTAGAGACAAAGGAACAGACAAGGCTCAGGTGTACACTAGAGACAAAGGAACAGACGAGGCTCAGGTGTACACTAGAGACAAAAGAACAGATGAGGCTCAGGTGTACACTAGAGACAAAAGAACAGACGAGGCTCAGGTGTACAATAGAGACAAAAGAATAGATAAGGCTCAGGTGTACACTAGAGACAAAAGAATAGATAAGGCTCAGGTGTACACTAGAGACAAAAGAATAGATAAGGCTCAGGTGTACACTAGAGACAAAGGAACAGACAAGGCTCAGGTGTACACTAGAGACAAAGCAACAGTCAAGGCTCAGGCGTACACGAGAGTAAAAAGGGAGATATATTTTCAGTTTACTTGGGAAACAATTGTCCAGTTTAGAATTTAAAAAAAAAGGCAAACAGGCCCAATGAATGAAATTTGTTAATGCCCTTTATAACATGTAATTACAAAACAACAAATAATTTAGGTTAGCAGCCCCCTTTTTTTGTGGTGTTGGAGGGCAACAATAAAGTGATGACTAAGTGAAACTAACCTTTTGGGAGACCAAGTTGCTGCATTTCATTAGACAGCGTATCACTGTCGACATCATGTTTAGCAGCACTGGTGATGATAAATGTTAAAGCCACAATACTAGCCTTGATGTCCCCAATATCTGAAATAGAAAAATAGCAATCATAATAATAATATTAAATAATAATTAGCATTAAATAAATAATATTAAATTTACAACAAAAAGCTCAACAAAGTTTTGAATCTTATCAAGTAATTAGAAGAGTTATCCTCTATTATAATTGTACTTGTCTCTCCCATTGTTAGTTCGCACGACCGTTACGTCCTGCCAATACCTCATAAATAATGGACTATTCCATTTTGATCACATGGAAAGAACACAAAAGACACTACTTGGTTTCAGTGAAAGAAAGAAAGAAAGAAAGAATGGAATATAGAAGTGTTCAACATTTCCTACCAATACCTCATAAATAATGGACTATTCCATTTTGATTGCCTAGAAAGAAGGGAAAAGACACTGCTTGGTGACATGGACAAACCCTGCTATTTTCTGATACTTACAAGTGGCGAAGAGAGATTCCTGTCAGCCCAGGAGACTTTTGACCTTGCTCCCTACATTGTCACTGGTTTTGTTCTCCCAGTAGGAGATGCAGATGAGCTTTCTCAAGTATTTGCTCTTGAACACCTGGATCCTTTTACCTGCCCCAACAAGAACCATAACATCACATTTTCCAACACTTACAAGTGGCAAGGAGAGGTTCCTGACATCCCAGGAGACTTCTGACCCTGCTCCATATTTTGTGCTCCCAGGAGGAGATGAAGAGGACCTTTCTCAAACATTTGTTCTTAAACACCTGGATCCTTTTACCTGACTCAATCACGACCATGATATCTTCCGATACTTATAAGTGGTGAAAAGAAATTCCTGTCGGCCCACAAGACTTTTGACCTTTGCTTCATACATAGTCATTGGTTTTGTGCTCCCAGGAGGAGATGAAGTTTTGTGCGCCCAGTAGAGGATGAAGAGGACCTTTCTCAAGCAATTGTACTTGAACACCTGGATCCTTTTACCTGTCTCAACCAGGAGAGTCCAATTCACACACCTGTAAAGGAGGATGGATGCAACCAACAATTTGTAGAGATAGATGCTCGAAAAGATTGATCTTTGAATTCATGACGTTTATTTCTATCAGAGGCAAAATTTTCAACAAACAATAATACATTTCAGGCCAGTGTTTCACTTGTAAACGAACTGAAGCTAAATTTCCCGGAAATAATCCAAAAATGGACAAATGCTGATGGAATTCGGGTCTATAAAAATAAGTGGATAAAAATAGATTTTGTTGAATTTAGAAAGCTTATTAGATTGATTATTCTTATCAGAGTTTACAAGTTCAAGCATGAAAATGTTACTCAACTTTGGAGTCTTGAAGATGGACGTCCCCTTTTCAACAAAATTATGACCAGGCAATGATTTCAACAAATTTTCATTATTGAAGAGTTTCAAAAATCATTTCTGCCAGTTTTGCCATCAGCATTCATATCATCATCCGATTCTGAATAAGTAATGCAGAAGGAAGGTCCCCAGTGTGGATGGGTGGTAGGATAATTATTTTATTGGAAAATTTGGAATAAAACAAACTGACTCGAGGGTTTAAAATAAATAATATATTTTTGATTTATTTTCTTTAGAGTGGTCCTTTGGTATTTGGCATAGCAACAAAAATTTGTTGATAGGTAGATATTGATAGCAGTCTGGGGAAATGACTGTTTTGGTAGTTTGAAGTCAGACTATGATAGGGATAGTAGTAACCTCAGAAATTAGGTCAATGTCAATCTACTGTTCTTTTCTCTAATGCAGACATTATCACTTTCATTATCATCTTTGGAAAAAGAAGATTCATCACTAATTTCTTCTTCCCACTGTTCATTTAACTTGGATAACAATTGTGAAATATCTTCCAGGTTTAGCTTTCGACACTTTGATATTTTGTGGAAGGACTACAACTCTAAGGCCAAAGGACAAATGAATAGTTGGCAAGCTATCACTGTTTTTTTATACTTGTTGAATGATGATGCAATGTTTCATCATTCCTTTAAAGATGATGCAATACTAATTGTTTGTTCCATAAAGATGATGCAATAAAATGGGTGACATTGCATCATCTTCAAACGTCTTAGGAAATACTATTAGAAATCTTTTCCAAGAATTATATAATTAAGAAAAAGAGTAATTTTGCCTCTAATAAAAAAGGTTTTGCATAATGGCACTTATTTAAAATGGATGATATATTTTTTTATTTTTGTGATATCAACAAATACTCTTTGTCACTTTCGTAATACTCATTGTAGATTGTTAGTTGCCAGCAACTTCCTACATATATGCGTCTCCTCTATGGTCACATGGTCTACTTAATTCAATAATGGGATCGTTTTCTCACTGGCGATCTATGTTCAAACTCAAGTGTCGGCAGTGACACTTTATTCCTATATGACAAATACAACTGCCACTTTGCATAATGCTCGGTATCACCAGCCATTTCAGGTTTTTCATTTTTATCAAATTGTTCTTTATTTGTCAAAATCTTTGATAATTTTTATTAATTCCTTCACCGTTTCTTCAGGATGCTACCAAGGTGACTACTCTTTTGCTTTCATTGTTTTGTCTGTGACAAAAGGAAAATTCAATTTATAATTCATTTACTGAAATTAGAAAAGTCGATTTGAAATTAACAATTTTCTCTGTTGTTCATTCAGATGAACCAGAAAATGAACAAAGCTTTTTCTTCATATTGAATTTCTTTTTCTTGTCTATGGTCACATGGTCTACTTAATTCAATAATGGGATCATTTGAAATTAACATTTTTCTCTGTTGTTCATTCAGATGAACCAGAAAATGAACAAAGCTTTTTCTTCATTTTCAATTTCTTTTTCTTGTCTATGGTCACATGGTCTACTTAATTCAATAATGGGATCGCCTGTGTTTGCTCACTGGCGATCTGTGTTCAAACTCAAGTGTTGCCAGCAACACTTTATTCCTATATAACATTTACTTAATTACAAATTTTAACCATGACTCCAATGTCCCCCACTTGGTAATAGAAGAACTCACCCACCACAAAATTATTTTTCGTTCTAAATTAATTTCCTTGGTGTAGATGATAGAAAACGAAGAAAAAATAAAAGTTGAAAAAATAATCCGGATAAAATGACTGTTATGTACCACAGCTATGAAGACTAATGTTGGACATTATTGTGAGTGGGGGGTTGATGTGCTGTCTAAGTAGTCCACTAACAGTGGTTTACCTATGTCATGCTGCTGGCGAGTATTGTATTTTGTTGATGTTATAAAGATTACCATTTCATTTCCATTCTGGCTATTCCTCATTCAGTAACCGTTTCTATGTTGCAATAACTATAAGGGTGAAAAAATTAGTTCAGAAAAAAATTATGTATTTAAATAATGGAAGACTGAAGGTTAAAGGATTTTGATAAATAACAAGAGAAAGATGAAGATATTAGTCAAATAATGTGCGGAATAATGAAAATCCTTCCTCTCAGAACCTTAGACAACTTAAAGCATTTTGATAATTAACAAGAGAAAGATGAAGATATTAGTCAAATAATGTGTGGAATAATGAAAATCCTTCCTCTCAGAACCTTAGACAACTTAAAGCATTTTGATAAATAACAAGAGAAAGATGAAGATATTAGTCAAATAATGTGTGGAATAATGAAAATCCTTCCTCTCAGAACCTTAGACAACTTAAAGCATTTTGATAATTAACAAGAGAAAGATGAAGATATTAGTCAAATAATGTGTGGAATAATGAAAATTCTTCCTCACAGAAACTTAGACAACTTAAAGCATTTTGATAAATAACAAGAGAAAGATGAAGATATTAGTCAAATAATGTGTGGATCAATGAAAATCCTTCCTCTCAGAACCTTAGACAACTTAAAGCATTTTGATAATTAACAAGAGAAAGATGAAGATATTAGTCAAATAATGTGTGGAATAATGAAAATCCTTCATCTCAGAACCTTAGACAACTTAAAGCATTTTGATAAATAACAAGAGAAAGATGAAGATATTAGTCAAATAATGTGTGGAATAATGAAAATCCTTCCTCTCAGAACCTTAGACAACTTAAAGCATTTTGATTGATAACAAGAGAAAGATGAAGATATTAGTCAAATAATGTGTGGAATAATGAAAATCCTTCCTCTCAGAACCTTAGACAACTTAAAGCATTTTGATTGATAACAAGAGAAAGATGAAGATATTAGTCAAATAATGTGTGGAATAATGAAAATCCTTCCTCTCAGAACCTTAGACAACTTAAAGCATTTTGATAATTAACAAGAGAAAGATGAAGATATTAGTCAAATAATGTGTGGAATAATGAAAATCCTTCCTCTCAGAACCTAAGACAACTTAAAGCATTTTGATTGATAACAAGAGAAAGATGAAGATATTAGTCAAATAATGTGTGGATCAATGAAAATTCTTCATCTCAGAATCTTAGACAACTTAAAGCATTTTGATAAATAACAAGAGAAAGATGAAGATATTAGTCAAATAATGTGTGGAATAATGAAAATCCATCCTCTCAGAACCTTAGACAACTTAAAGCATTTTGATAAATAACAAGAGAAAGATGAAGATAGTCTTGCAAAAATATTTTATGTTATGATTAAACATTAATAAATTTCACTTACCAAATTTTGCATCTGCTGTAAGTTTCTGTACTTTTTCATACTGAAAAAAAAAGAAAAATACTTCTCAGATTTCATTAACATTGTACCACAAATGATACTGAAAACTTTTGCATCAACTCAACATATATAAAAGACTTAAATTCTTCCATCCTTTAGAAAGTAGAGGGTCTTTCAAATATTCTTATTTAGATAAAACTCGGCCATTTTCAGTGTCATAAAAGAATATAAATTATCTCCTGATATAATGAAGAGACGGTTCTATTATTCCTATTGGCTTGGAAAAAAAAGACACTGGTCACATAACACAATATCCATATGTAGAATAAGAAGGCTTGATAATGGCAGCTTAAATCTTTTTTTATTGTGAAAACAAACTTTCAATCCTTGAAAATTTAATTTACATTGGTTTGGTTTGTGGCATATCAACGACAATGTGTCATCTAATGATGACAATTTTTATTGTTGGTAATATTTTCCTTCAAAAATGTATTGCTGGTAATAGTTTTTTTTTTTTTAAATATATAGTTTGGTTTGGTTTGGTTTGTGATTAGTCTCCTAGCCATAGTACCAGATATTTCTGTTAATCATTCCTTTACATTAGAAACATCAACATAATAATCTTGGAAGGGCAGTGATTTTCAACCAGTGTGCCGTGAAAGGATAGTAGGTGTGCCATGATCATTTTTACAGCTCATTAATTATATTCGTCCAAAGCATATCAACATTAAAACCCATTTGAATTGATTATATGAGTATATCATTGTTAAAATGAATAATTGCAGTATAAATACTTGTACCTTGTGGTATTTGTGTTCATGTCGCAAGGTCATCATTGTGGGTAGATGGTGGCATAATTATTTTATTGGAAACTTTAGAATAAAACAAACTGACTCAAGGTTTTTTTTTTAAATAAATAATATATTTTTGATTTATTTTCTTTAGAGTGAGTCCCTTGGTATTAGTACTGTGCTTAAATTTGATGTACCATAGCAAAGAGCACATCCAAACAATTACCATGAAAGTATTTGTAGAAAAGACACAACCTTATGGTGGTAGGAAAGTGACTGAAGCTGAGACATCACATCAGGACCAATAATATTGCTGATTTTTCTTTGGATGTTCTCAAGGAGATCAGGTTAAATAGCAGGGGTACTAGGCCTATGTGGAGGTAGCATAAATTTTTTAAAAAAATAAATAAATAAAAAACTTACATCAATCTTGGATCCCAGGATATTTTGTATCACTTGAGAACAGAGAAGCCGCATCTTCACTGAAGTCTAAAAACAGAAACAAGTTGAATTAAAAGCAAAACAAAACAAAAAAAATATTGAGAAAAAAAAAGAAAATGAGAATAAAAAGAAATTATTTAACATATCAGGTTCAATCCCGTGGTTGAGTATTGTTGAAAAAGTAACACTCTGATTCAAGTGGGGAAAAAAACCCAAAAGCAACACAAAGGTGAATATTAACTGACATGAGTTACCTCCCTTTAAGCATGGATAGCAGTGAGATCAATCTACTGTCATGAGTTGAAGAAATAGTTTAATCCAAAAGTTCAAGAAAGTTACTAAATACAATTATCTTCCGTTTTCTTAATTCTTGTATTTTAATTGTTCTCTTTCATAGTGTTTTTTTTTTTTTTTCATATTCTCTAACACTAAAATTTAACCCATAACTAAGGGTAGGAGATGGATTCATACCTTTCTCAAGGATACAAGCAACACAAAGTTGAATATAAGCTGGTATGAGTTATCTCCCCTACACATGGATGTGAACCGAGATTATTCTAATCATAGGGCGCTATAGTGAGTCAGATCGAGGCTGGCAGCGTGCTCAATATGCAAATTCTCTGGCTCAGCAAGAACGTATAAAAAGGCGATTCCTTGTTGAGTTGACAGAAGGACTTTTGTGCATTCAACGTAATTCACGTTGTTGCATACTAAACCAGAATTCGTTGCGAGGGTGTTTCCAGTCTGTGCTACTGAATCCCATCTTTTCTGCTACATATTTTTTGGAGGTTTTTTTTTTTGCAGTAAGGTTCACCCTGTACAAGGCCCAAGAGCCATTCAAGGTAGAGGGCTAGGTTAGGAGGCAACTTGTGCGGACAGGAGGGGAAGGTAATGGTTAACTCTAGCCTTGAACAGGTTAAGATTGTAGTGATCGGAGAAATGTCCCTTTGGGAGTTGGTTCCACAGAGCAGTTGTCCGTGGGAAGAATCTGCCCGAATGGAACTTACTTCTCACTGAGGGAATGTGGGTGGGGTTTGCTACGATGCAAGTTGCATGGCGTGTCCTCGCTGTGAAGGTTTGAACTAGTGGAACCAGGAAGTGTACTTCATCTGAGCACTACAAAAGTAGGGATAGATCAGTGAGAGGCTCGCCACATCCCACCTGCAGTAGAGAAGCTGGAGGGGGGGGGGAATAATTTGTCACCCATGAGGGCTCAGAGACACTTTTGAACTATCAAGTCCTGTTGTCATATTTGGGCAACAGTTCTCCATTTTTGGCTTGATCTGGCTCTTGTGGTTCAATTAAAAGAAAGTTATTAAGTAAAACTGATTGAGTGTTCTTTTTTACGGCTTATCACCCCTTTGCGAGTTATTTAAAGCCAAAACATATTTGGGATTGAAGAATTATTTTTTTTCTAAGTGGATATTGCATAAATCATTTTTTTTAGAATAACAATGATTTTTCCAGATACAAGTCTACTTTTTTACCCATATTGTGGGATAGGGATGGCTTCATACCTTTCTCAGGGGGATTTGTGCATTGACTGGAATTTGAACCCTAATTCAGCTCCTCAACTCCTCATTCTAAGATGCTATCTCTTACAATGCCCACACATCCACTGCCAAATACAAGGACAAACACCTGAAGAAGGGCTGAAGGTACAATGGCCGAAGCACTGTGAGTGCAAGAACCAAGATGAGTATGCTGGTCCAAATAGAAAAGCATAATTCCTTATAAAAAAAAATTCCAACGACAATGTATTGTACCTACCTTACGTAAGTAAAAAAATATTAATTAGAATAAAAGGCTTATGGCCATATCACAGTGAAACACCGAAGTTAAGCAACATCAACCCTGATCAGTAACTAGATGGGTGACCGCTTGCAAATAACAGGTCCTGTAAGCTTGAATGTACACTACAGGTGGTGACATGATAATGACTCAGAACTGTCAATCAGAGAGCCAAGTCGCAATTCGCATTGTGTCCATTTCTTACGTGCAAATACCCTTGGAAAATGTATGAATCCGCCTCTTCTCCCCCCAGCTATGGGTTAATTAGTAAAACTTGTATGATTAAACCATTATTATCTCAAAAACAAGAGAAAAAATTCTTACAATCTAAAAATATTTTCTGGCTTTAAATAACCTGCAACGGGTTGATAAGCCATCAAAATCAAATGAATCAACAATGAAATACCGGTTAACTACACAGGCATGTCTTTTAGATTTATTTACATTCTCAGGAATATAAATGTATAGAAACTGCCGTGGCTAAAAAGTGAGGGATCAGTTTATATATTGATTGTAATATATAATTGATCCCCCACTATATATCTATATCATAATTTCTTGTTTGTTTATCAAATTCTGATTAGGTATGAATCCACCTCTTCTCCGCTAAGCTATTAAAAATAATTAAAACTAATTAAAAATAATTAAAACTAATTAAAAATAATTAAAACTAATTAAAAATAATTAAAAATAAAACTTACCAGTTTCGATAAAACATTGATCTCGGCCAGGACCCAATCTGGGCAATCAAGATCTCCACAAAATCGAAATTTCTGAAAAGAAAGTTTTTTTTTTTACTAGTATCAAATACAAATTTTTATTAGTATTAAATACAAGTTTTTATTAGTATTAATTTATGGGGTGCTTTTCAAGCCAGATTTTCTATGAAGTATCTAGAGATTAATAAGATTAATACATTTGTATCTATGTTTCGTGTGTGCCACACTTGGTGTCACAAACACTGAGAGGCAAACAGAAAAAGCGAGGAATGGACAGAGAGAGACAAAACAAAAGTGCAACACGTGAACGGGGGTCATCTTAGGTCAGCATTGCTCAAACTTTTTTTTACTTTGGGGTGTGCTTGTAGAATAGCTAAAGATCTGGGACTGACTTTAAATTTTAATAAGGAAAAATTAGTCGTGAAATTTGAAAATAGGAAAATGATAAAGAAGTCTCCTAAAATACACATTTATTTTTAAGACATTACATTCCATATTTAAGTTGTAAAGTTTTCATTTAAAGGGACTTGTGAAGAATCTGCTTTTCTTTTTAGAGAGGCTGTTAATGACTGACTTAAATCCCTAGGGCAGGGGTTCCCAACCTTTTTTACATGGCAGCACACTATTGAGTTCTTTACATTTTCGCAGCTCACCTCTCACAAAAAATAAATATTTTCCACTCATAAAGCCTTTTTGCAATAAAATAATATAAAACAAAGAATATTATATAAGAAGATTTTTTATTCACATAAATCAAAATATCCTGTATTCAATATCGGGTATAAAATAATAATGGTGACTGTCAGTGGGACAGTTGTGCATTAAGTTAGATTAGCCTGAAAGATTAAAAATGGTTAGGAAAAGTTTTAAAAAATGTTTGGGAGTTAGGAGCATTACGTAAAACCTCACATAGTACAGTTCTGTGTTCCAACTTTTTGTCTTACAACCTGTGTATTTAGGAATTGTTTTGGTATCGAAATCGGGTCTGAATTATTCAGCTCCGATGCCGATTCCCGATACTTTGAAAAACTCCTGATATTCCGATTAATCGTCCCATGACTAATATAAACCATAATAACGCTTACCAATTAGTATGCGCAAAATGTTTAGATTCCAGAAATTCGGCCATTTTGAATTGAGCAGTGTCATCATGATTAAGAAATTGAATGTCTTTATTAAACAAAATGAAATTAAATGGCTTTTAGGTATTATCTCTTCGCGGCACACCAGTAATCATTCCGCGGCACACTAATGTGCCGCGGCACAGTGGTTGGGAACCACTGCCCTAGAGGAATGCAAAGGAGAAATAATTATCCCCTCCTTAAATATCACAATTCATCAGAACAATGTTTCTCAACCAATTTTAATTAAGGTTGCACTTCTAGAATAACTAAAAATCTGGCATGTACTTTAAATTTCAATAAGGAAAAATTACTCATGAAATTTGAAAATAGGAAAATGATAAAGAAGTCTTCTGAAGTAACCTATTATTAAGACATTACATTGTATAGTTAAGTATGCTTTTGTGAAACCTGTATCCAGGAACTGTTTTGATGGAAGACAGTAGGTGTGACGCTGAGATCCAAAGACAGATTGGGATCCCCAAGGATGCATTCCAGAAGCTGGGCCGAGTACTGCGAAACGGGAGGATTTCTTTGGTGACAAAGAAAAGAGTACTGAGCTGCTAAATGACATCTGTCCTCCTATACGGCAGCAAATATTGGACGGTCTCCTCAAAGATGAAGAGACTTGAGGTAGCGAAGATGTGGTTCTACAGAAGGATGCTAAGGATATCATGGAGTGAGGGTGTGAGGTCTTGGTAAGAATGCAAACAAGGAGGAAGCTTATACTTAACATCAGGAGGAGACAGATGAAGTTTCTGGGACACATAATGAGAAAAAAGGGCCTGGATAATCTGATACTCACAGGTCGAATAGAGGGGGAAAGAGACAAGCGAAAGCAACACATGACATACCTGGCAGGCTTAAGCAAGTGGATGGCAGAACGTGGTCTGGGGGAGTTGGCAGAGGCACAAAACTTACCGAGAGCCACATTGATAGGAGGAAGTGGAGAGCCATGACTGCCTACGTCCTGAAAGGACATGGCACATAACATAAAAAGAAGTGTACTTTGGCAAAGAAAAAAATTACTGGATCTAACCAACGCCTTTATCCACTGTGCCATGTGTCCTTGAGGACATCTGGGTATGAATTTCTGGGTAAAGTGGGTAAAGGCGTTGGTTAGATCCAGTGACAGACCCAAAGAGTGTGAGTTCAATACCCGGTTCAGGCAGTGGAGAACTTTCAGAGGGAAAATCAGCAGGAGATAACTGATAACTGACATCCATCAAACATGGCTCGTGGAACTAGAACAGTCTACCCCAGTGATCGAAATAAAGGGTTCAGTTCGAAATTCCAACCACCTGAAGAAGGCCGGAGCGTACAACGGCTGAAATGTTGTGACAAATATGGCGACAAAGATGAGGACAATAGTCCGACTAATGTAAATACTGTACTATATATATATGTGTGTGTGTGTGTGTGTGTTTAGGCAGCAATCCTTCTTTCGTGTACGTTTCATTGAATACAACAGACAAGGTGCTTTGATTTAGTTTCTTATACAATTTCTCATGTGAGCTTATAATTTTTTTTCTTTTTGGAGGATAAATTATATGAAAACTGTTCAATTGTTCTCTCTTTTCCGAGTGATATCGGCTATGCATTATTAGCCATTTTCAAGGTTGAAATATATTATTAACTGTTAACAAAAAATAGATTATTGTATCTATGTATTTATATAATGTTTTCATTTTTCAAAACATAGTCAAGATATTGTGTCGATGTTCATAGTTGATATTATTAAGTGTTGTTTTTTTGTTTTTTTTATTAATAAGGCTTCCATTATTTTTTAGCCTTTTCTTGCATGTAGATGATGCTATTATATGTTGTGTTGTCAACAAGTATGTTACGAATAGGGTCCGGTAGGTCTCCATGAATATTTAAATAAGTCCTCTTGTCTGTTGTATTCAATGAAACATGTGTATATATATATATTATATATATAGTCATCCACAGACTGTTTCGCTGTATCACAGCTCATTAGTGTGGCTAGATATCCAGTTGCCTCTAGCTAGGATTGAAACTCGGCTGAATTGGCATCAGTTAGAGATTTTACTCCTAAGCCATTGGTTCACAGCAGGGAGGAAGGTGAATTTAAGCGTATTTATTTTTAGATAAACACACAGTGACTCAGATAATTTGATTCGATTTAACGAAGTGTCATGCATTATTAGCCGTAATAGTCACTGTTTACAAACCCACAATTGCTCCCCAGAGAGCTCAACCGAAATAAATTTTTCAGGAGCATATATATATATATATATATATATATATATATATATATGTATGAAGAATTTATTTTTAATACATTTTTTATTACTTCAAACATTATTTTTAGTGGATACCAATATTTAAGTAGACACCTCATTTTAAAACAGTGTGTATTATATCTACTGGCCTGTGTACTCATCAAAGAAAATGTGCCCTCTGGCAAGGTTTGAACCTGCATTCCTCTTTGTAGGAGAAACTTCCATAAATGCATGTTTGTTACATTGTATCTTTCAGCACTACTTAAACAGCTTGGTCTAATGTTGGCGTTTTTTTTCAATAATTTTTACACACTAACGTTCTTTTTAGAGTTTAGTTAGACCTTCCTTAGGCTGCAACCACACTTCCCTAAAAATGTTTTCGTACGCAAAATTGTATAAAATTCAGGGAGGGATCAATTTTAGGTAAAAGTGTAGAATGGAGGGGGCATGCATGAAACAGTGGTCATAGCTCGTGAGTTAAAATTTTTATAGACAGGAATCCCTCGATTAGAACGGCTAATTTGTACATTAGTAACTATTTAAAAAAAATCAATTTTCAATTACTATAGTTAAACTGAAGAATGTTTAACACTTTCGCATCCCCCCTTTTCTTTTTAATCAGTATAAACTAATTTTTTAATAATTTTATTTGGGGTTGATTTTTTTGGGGGTGGGGGTCTGTTTCTATTTTTGAACCAACTACGCCCTACGGTAGTTGTGTTTACTTTATCTTATTCTTGGCTCTTTTTTTTTTTTTAAATTACGTTCGTTTTTATAGCGTCGAATGTTTTACCGCCCTAATCAAGTATTATGTGTGCACTAATTGAATTTTGGTATATAAAAATTTTAGTGTACTAATCAAAAACACATTAATAGGGGGATACCTGTATATAGTTTATTATTTTCAAATACATTTTTGGATTTCTTTTGAAATATATATTCTGATTTGTGTAGATGTCTCTTTTTCCATTTTCTCTTTAGGAAGCAAGCTATTCTCTATTTTGAGTGTGAAGTACAGTAAATCAACAAAATTGTGAATGTGATTGAGATTGTACCTCACATCATTTATTTAAAAGCCCATTATAAGCAGACCAGTTATCACTAATAATCGTAGGATTTTGTTGAATATGTCTTTAGGTGACTGCTTCTGCTTTTCAATCTATCAGGAATAAATTCCACAAAGTAATTAAATTATTTTATTTAAGATTTTTTTTAATATATCTTTTTTTTAGCTCGTAAGTGTTTTTAACAAAATTCCTTTTTTGCATGAGTTATGTCCCCTGTTTTATTTCCCCTTCCTCGTGCTAGAGACCTTTCACTTTTACGACCCAATGTATTGATATTATCAACAGAAACCCCCTATTTTTTTTAAAAAATCAGTATTTTTCCGTTCTAACAAGTGTCACGGTATATAAATGATCCCTAAAGAATCCTAATGTACAATATTATTTTTAAAAAATCTGTTTCCCTATTTTTTTTTTTTTACAAGAGGATCAGTCTATCTATTTGCCTCTTCTTTTCTATCAAGTTTTACTTGAATATTTTTAATAATTAAATTAATTCATATTTTGCTTATTGGGGAGGGGAAAATCGAATGATAAACATAAAATCAAAAATCGAAAAAAATTACCGATATAAAACCAAGGATCGTTAAATTACGACTTACTCAAATAATGATAGAAACATTTTTTCTCAGGTAAAAAAATGACAAAAATCGGGAGGGGGTGCATAGCCGATTATGTATCTTTCGATACATAACTGACGAGGCAGATTTTTCCCCCGCAGTAGGTTGCCATTTCTTACTGCAGTAGACCAGTTGCCATCCAAGACTTTAAAACCCAGTCTGTCATGCTATTTTTACCCATAGTTAGGGGGGGGGTAGGATTCACATACTTTTCCCAAGGGTATTAGCACGTAAGTGAATGTGTCGGAATGGATGTGACTGGAATTCGAACTCGGCTCTCCAATTCCTTAATCCGAGCCGCTATGCATTACTCCTTTTTCCCGCAGTAGGTTGCCATTTCTTTCTGCGGTAGACCGCATCCAAGGCTAGAACACGGTCTGTCCTGCTATTTTTACCCATAGCTGGGGGAGAGAAGAAAAAGGATTCATATTTTTGCCAAGAGTATTAGCACGTAAGCGAATGTACGACTGGAATCCGAACTCGGCTTTCCGATTCCTCACTCCGAGCCGCTATTTTTTCCCGCATTAGGTTGCCATTTCTTTCTGCGGTAGACCAGTTGCTATCCAAGGCTATTGAACCTGGTCTGTCATGCTATTTTTACCCGTAGCTGGCGGGGGGGGGGGTAGTGGATTCATAAAGACTAAAAGAGTATTATCACGTAAGTGAATGTAATGGATTCGACTGGAATTCGAACTCTGCTCTCCGATCCCTTATTCTGAGCCGCTATCCATTATTACTCCAACGTACAGATGTCATAACTCGTAAACTACGCAAAAATGAAAGTAATTTTATGGACAAAAAATATCCTGAGTGCTTGATTTGATTTTTAAGTCATTACAGTTGCTCGAAGCAAACAGTCGGTTCAGATTTTATACGAATGTGTGCTGTTCTTTCACTGAAGAAAAAAAAAGCTGTTTATAAAATAAAATATTGGAGGTTCAGACAAAAAAATATTGGTGAGGTACCTCCACGAATTCGCTGAAAAAACAGCATAGCATGATGAAAAAAAAAAGGCCCTAAAAAGTTAGAATAAAAGCAAAGTTTTATCGTCAAAAATGTTTATTATTATTATTAAGAGGAAAGATCAAAGTATTTTTTTATTTTATTTTTTAAATTTTTGAACCTTTTCATGGTTAAAATTTTGGTTAAAAATCTTTTTTTTTTTTTTCGTCAGCGGCTGGACCAAAGATTAGTGGAGATTATTAATTAATGAAACTGAAACATTGTTTGTAAAAAGAAAATATAACCGCGGCTGAGTCCCTCATCAACAACGACACTTCTTCTGAAGGAATTGAAAGAAATTCTGAAGAATTTAATTTCAATTACTTTAATTGATTCCTGATAGATCGAAAAGCAGTCACAGAAGTAAAAACTAAAACTAAAAGAGTGAACAAAATTCTACGATCATTAACGATGGTTGGTCAGCTTCTTACTGACTTAAAATTAAAAATGATCTTGGGTACAATCACAAAGTATTTATTTTAATTACTTCATGAAAATAATTTTGTTGATTTATAATACTCAACAACTCAAACAATAGAATGGCTGGCTTCAAAACGGTTTTGTTTTTTTCTCAGAGAAAAAAAGGGACCAACAAACATTCGTACGGATGGGAATATCAGAGGAGATCTGATGAATATATATTTCAAAAAATAATCAAAAAATGTATTTGAAAATATATTAAACGATAAATTTTAATTTGCGAATTATGGCTCTCGATTCTAGACTTTAGTTTTTAATTTTTCTCAATTTTCAATTTTCATCATACAATTGGAATATGCAGCACAAAACAAATGATTTTTTTTTACATTTATTTTTAGACTAGAGAGCAAACAAGACTGTTGTTTTGTAACTTGTTGAGATAAAAAGTAGTATTCCCTTTTTTAAACGAAAATGTTAGGGTTAAAATTATTTTTAAGATTTCCATTAAATTTAGGATTAAATAATAACAATAATAAATTAATAATGCCTTTTTTTCATAAAAACAAACATTTCAATAAAAAAAACACGGTCGGAAATGTCTTTTTAAAAAAATTTCTGATGAAAAAGTAAGTAATGTTTCTTTCAAATTACATTTAAGTATACTTTAAATTTTCTAATTTTCCTAAAATAACTTTTGAGAAAAGTATCATTGAATTTTACATGATTTTTAAATGAGGAAACTTTATTTTTGTTTATAAAACTGTCAATAATGATTGATTTTATTTTTACCGTTTTTCGTCAATTCTGATGACTAAAAAAAAACATGATTTTTAGCTAAGATTTCGGACATAAGAAAGGATTAAAAAATTTTTTAAAATACTTTGGTCTTTCTTCTAAATAATGACAAACATCTAGACAATAAAAAATTATTTTAATCAAGTTTGGGGCTTTTTTTTCATCAAGGTGTGTTTTTTTTTTTTAGTGAATTATGGGACATTCCTAAAAAAAATAGTGTAAGTGTAAAAAACATGTAATTGTAATCCAGGAATTAATGTAGACATTTAAATCATTCTATTTTCTACAAAGAGAAAATAATTTTAATTTAATTTTCTTCACAATTTATTAATTTTTATTAATTTAAATGCGATTCATAACTTCACTTACAATTAATACATCGAGCGAGAAAAATAATTTAAAACGGGTATTTTTTTAAATAAATAAATTTATATTTTAATGCATAGGATAATCTCCTATCTTATATTGTTACACATTAAGTCTGACTAAATTACAAGTTGAAATTCTTTTCTTAAAAACAAAAGGAAACTTTTATTTATACCTACCATGTTTTAGTTTTAATTCCGAGCACCTCCCACTATTAACCAAAAAACCTGAACACCGGTGTCAGTCCCTGGTTTGCTTTAAAAATTACAAATAAAAATTAATAACATCACTTATTAATTCTTGGTATAAATTTTACGATTTACGTTTCTAAATTATTGTAAGAAAAAAAAAATTATTTAAGTGTATTAAACTTATAGATATACAAATTAATAATTACGAAATACGAAACTATCATTTTTATAGACATATCTGTTTGCTAGCTTTGCATGGTTACCGGAGTTGAAACACATGGAAGTCAACGAAGGTCAGAAATGATTATTTTCTTTTAATTTTCGCAATAAGTAAACGCATTTCTTGTTTGTTATAGGTATACGAACAAATTAAGACATTTTAAACTCTGTTCTAGTGCAGGTCTTTCTGAAGCATAAAGTATTTTCATATTAAAAACTTTTCTGTTTTACATTTAAAAACATGGTCCACAAATCAACATGGAAAATTGAAATAAATTGTCATTTTTTTTTAAAGAAAAATCAAGGAATTATCAGAGAATTTCAGTTCAATGTCAAGGAATTCTTTAATACAACTTTATATATATATATCCAATAAGTTTATTATATCTTTATAACTGGTTCTTTATAACTGGTCTAAAAACATTTAAATTTTATCATTTTTCAGATGGCTCTGAATATACTTCGGAATATCCCCCAGTTTTCTTCGAGGTTGTCAGCTTCCAAGTGGCTTCCCCTTTTGCTACAAAATCGTGTAAGCATTTTTTTTTTATAATCTTATGGAAATTGTGAGCAAATTATTAATGTCAATTGTCAAGAACTTAAGGGAGCCAATTCAGACTTCTTTAGTTTCTCTATCAATGGACAGGGCTCTAGCATCATTCATTATAAAAGAACTGATTCTCTATCCATCACACAATGCATGTGGGTCTGTATATGTTTATGTAATGCAGTCACAGGCAAACTGCGGCTCACAGGTCACGCGTGGGGCTCACTTGGCATTCTGAATGGTACATGTAGTAATTTCATGAGGAAAATAACGATATTAAAATTTTGTTTGTTTCCTTTCATTCTTACCTGTTCACTCTCTGCATAGCTACGTATATAAAAAAGGATAAAAGTAAAATTCTATGAAATCACAGATATACATTTTTGTAGTAAAAATACCAGCAATACATTTTCATAGTGAAAAAGCAGAGCAATTTGTTTTTGTGAAAAAAATATTATCAATATGTTTTGTAAAAAAAAAAAAAAATTCCTAATGCCCCCCCCCCCCCCAAGAAAATTAAATTTTAGCATTAAATGTCCCATAAGGAGTTGATATGCTGCTAAACAAACAAATAATGATTAAGTATAATATTTCTTGAATTTTGTATCTTTTCATTTTCAGCATTTTAAACAATTGGCAATTTTCACTAAGGAAGATCATAAGTATAAACACCTTTTGCTTCAGAAACAGGAAACGTTAATGTTGTAACCTAGGGAAGGCTACTGAATAAAATAAACACACAAAGGTTGGTAATGCACGATAATACTTAGGACACGAACAACACATATGAGATTCGCCAGCGGCGTGTAGAAGTAGTCAACTGCTAGAAGTGAGTCAAGTGAATTCTACAATGAATCTCCAACTGCAAACCAACATACAGTATTTACTACTGTATTTATGTGAATGGGGACATACCCATTATCGTCCGTAGGTATGCTAAAATAGTTAATGAAAATTATTTTTCTCTAGAGAATAAATATACTTCTTTCAAAGAATGTTTTTGCATCTTCAAATGAATAAATTATAAACAAATCCGATACAGCAGTATGTGTTACTTACTGTCGTCAGTGATAATATTATACAAAGACTTCAGGGTTTTTTTAAATTACAGAAGGAATCTTTTCTCCAAAGATAAAAAAAATCGACTCTTCACCATTTCTAAGGCTTATGCATATGGTCCTTTGTTGGGAAAATGGATGTGGTATCTTTAATGAAAAATTTTGATATTTTTTTTTTTTTACTAGTGCAGCCTACCTTATGATGAACAGTGTCTCATGCAGTCCACTGTTTAAAAAAAAGGTTACACATGCATTATGCATTCCAATCCCGTTTGGTCTGGACAACTCCTACATTGGGCTGAGCAAATTGTATAAATGGGAACAAGTTAGGACTTCATAGAGACTTTGAGGTATTATGGCGACTGTAAAAAGAATAGTAAGAAGGTTGTGATACTGTGGTATGTTTGGTTCAGTGATTGCGGCTAACTAAGTTTAAGATACGACAGATTGAAGACCAGCCTTTCTCTTATCCCCCTTTTTGGCCCTGTGCCACATTTTTGTATTTTTCAAAACATCACTTTCCTCATTGGTACCTCGACTTCACAAATGGATAGTGACTCAGATTGAGGGAGGAATCGGAGAGCTGAGTTCAGATTCCAGTTGAATCCATTACATTCGCTTATGTGCTAATACTCTTGGCAAAAGTATGAATCCCCCCTCATCTATGGGTAAATAGCAGGACAGACCGGGTTCTATAGCCTTGGATGGCAACTGGTCTACTGCAGAAAGAAATGGCAACCTACTGCTGTAAAAAAAAAATCTGCCTTGTCAGTCATATATTGAAAGATACATGATCATCCAAGCATGTACGCATGACACATAACTGACTAGATTGGCAGCTAGGTCTCATCATTTTGCAGTTGAAACTGCTAGATGTAACCATAAGGCTGAATGCTTTGCTCAGAAATTCTCATCCAACTCAACACACAACTCATCTGGGGTACCCACACCTGATTTTCCCCCTAGAAATGAGTACATACTGAGTATGATATGCTATTAGACATCATCTTTAAATTAGACTCTCATAAAACAAGTGGTGGTGATGGGATACCAGCCATAGTCCTAAAGAAATGTGGTTCCAGTTCTCTCCAAACTCTACAACTATTGCCTCGCCAATTCTTGCTTCCAGCCTGTTGGAAGTCGTCCTCCGTTGTCCCGGTCTTTAAAAACTCTGGAGACCCTTCTGACTCATCTGACTACCATCCCATCAGTCTCCTACCACTCTTCAGCAAAGTCTTCGAAGCTTTAATTAATGCCAAATTAGTTAAGCATCTCACCTCCCATGATCTGCTCTCTGACGAACGATGTGGTTTCCGCTTTACCCGGTCTACCACTGATGTGCTTAAGGCCATAATTGAATATATATCCCAAGTTCTTGATAATAATGGCGAAGCTTGAACTGTTGCTCTAGATATATCGAAGATGTTTGACAGGGTTTGGCATGCTTGCCTTCTATGTAAGCTTCCTGAACAGGTTCTCTTCCAGTTCCTTCCATACGAACACTGATGTTCCCCAAGGCTCTATCCTTGGTCCTACACTGTTTCTGATCTTCATCAATAATCTTCCTGACATCATCAGTTCTCAAGTCAGTAGCTACACAGATGACACTACCATTTACTCCTGTCTCTATAGTAAATCCCGGCATTGCTGATAAAGTTAACCTGGCTGTTGGTCTCAAAAACGACCTCCAATCTGTTGTTGACTGGGGCAGGAAATGGTTTGTGAATTTCTGGCTTCCTACATTCCTGTCAACAAATCTTCAAAAATATGCAGTGTAAATCATCATGTGTCTTTTGGGATCTTCTTAATAATGTTTTTCTCAGATTTATTTTTTTTAACTCTCAGTGACCCCACCCTGTGTCATCTTAGTGGCTTTATCACCCTGCTTGGAGAGGAATTTAAAAAAAAATGTATGACAGGCCTCTGGTTTCAAAGTACAGAAGCTATCACTTTTCTTGTTGAGTTTGCTGCTTTAAGCCTCCTCTTTCCGAGTGACACCATTCCATTAATCTTTTGCTCTCTGGTTTGTACTGGCGGCCCTAGATCTCTTCTCACTCTGTGACACACCTACTTGGAAAAGTGCAGTGTGTGTTGTGAAGTTCAAAATCTCTTGGAAAGCAATCACCCCTCTGCCACTTCTTGGAGTCTGTCAGCATTCTGGGAATCCTGCTTTCCAAAACTCAGACACTGCAGGTGGGAACATTTTATTATGGGAATCCTGCTTTCCAAATCCAGACACTGCAGGTGGGAGCATTTTATTATGGGAATCCTGCTTTCCAAAACTCAGACGCTGCAGGTGGGAACATTTTATTATGGGAATCCTGCTTTCCAAAACCCAGACGCTGCAGGTGGGAACATTTTATTATGGGAATCCTGCTTTCCAAACCCAGACACTGCAGGTGGGAGCATTTTATTATGGGAATCCTGCTTTCCAAACCCAGACACTGCAGGTGGGAGCATTTTATTATGGGAATCCTGCTTTCCAAACCCAGACACTGCAGGTGGGAACATTCTATTATGGGAATCCTGCTTTCCAAAACTCAGACACTGCAGGTGGGAGCATTTTATTATGGGAATCCTGCTTTCCAAACCCAGACGCTGCAGGTGGAAACATTTTATTATGGGAATCCTGCTTTCCAAACCCAGACACTGCAGGTGGGAGCATTTTATTATGGGAATCCTGCTTTCCAAACCCAGACGCTGCAGGTGGAAACATTTTATTATGGGAATCCTGCTTTCCAAACCCAGACACTGCAGGTGGGAGCATTTTATTATGGGAATCCTGCTTTCCAAAACTCAGACGCTGCAGGTGGGAACATTTTATTATGGGAATCCTGCTTTCCAAAACCCAGACGCTGCAGGTGGGAGCATTTTATTATGGGAATCCTGCTTTCCAAACCCAGACACTGCAGGTGGGAGCATTTTATTATGGGAATCCTGCTTTCCAAACCCAGACACTGCAGGTGGGAACATTCTATTATGGGAATCCTGCTTTCCAAAACTCAGACACTGCAGGTGGGAGCATTTTATTATGGGAATCCTGCTTTCCAAACCCAGACGCTGCAGGTGGAAACATTTTATTATGGGAATCCTGCTTTCCAAAACCCAGACACTGCAGGTGGGAGCATTTTATTAGCTGCTACACTTCTACAAGCGGACTTTTCCTATTTAGCTAGTGTATATAAATGAACAGGATCTTGCTGTCTGGGGAGTGTTTTCAAGAATTCAATCTATATTGGTTATTACTTTAATGTTTGTAACATTTTAGCAGATACTATCATGGCTTACCTGAGGGCCTTTATACAATTCTGCAATAGTGATTCTTTTTTTCAACACTTTACATTATTTATTTTTTTGTTTATTAGAATTTTTCAGAAGAGAAATTATCATTATTAATCACTAGAAATACATTACATATTTTGCAAATGTATAATCACTTCCTCCCAACCATCTCTTGTGTGTGTATGTATGTGTATATATATATATATTTATTCAGTTGTATGGATATGAGTGTGTAACCCTAGGTCATGCTTTTGTGATCATCAGTCAAACATACACACACACACACACACATATATGTATATATAAATAACAGATGTCAGAATTCGTTGAAAAATACACCCCTACCCTCCCTAAACTTAACCTCTTTCTCAAACGTAATTCATAATTGATACAAAAATAGTTAATAAAAATGAACACGCTACCGCCCCTGTCTGAATGATTGGATTTCTCTGTATCCTTGGTAAAATTTTATCGGTATTAAATAACCCGTTGAGGTTGATATGCCGTAAAACAAAAACCAAACCAAACCGATACCCTTGTAGAAACTGTAGCTTTGCTGCATCCGTGGACCCACCATTGGATTTTTTAGGGCCCTCCTAAAGGTATCCACAAAACGGTCTGCCTGGCCATTGCTTCTCCGGTGGTAAGGGGCAATTGTCGTATGCTCTAACAAACATTTTACAAAATCCCTTGAATTCTTTTGATGTAAATTGTGTACCGTTATCTGAAACAATAGAATCTGGTATCCCGAACCTCGTGAACAGTTCACGTAGAAACCCAATTACTACTTACATGGTTGGTTTCTTACATCTCAATATCTCTGGCCACTTGGAAAAACTGTCTCTCAAAAACACATTAAATCTTTTTACTAATTAACTTCCAACATAACACCTTTACACCGAGAAACCCTCTCAACAATACATGATTTTTGTAAATTGAAAAAATACAATTTTTCAATTTCACGTACCTTTTGTTATGTTTCCAGTTCTTTGTACTTGCAATAATATCCTGTATTTTTCTGAATGTCGTATTTTGAACAACTTGGTTAATATTCATGTAATCCTTAGGAAATCCTTGTAGCCAAAAATGCTTTGTAGCTTTGGTAATTTCTTGATCTCCCTTCGCCAATGTAGCCTTGGTGAATTTTTACGTGAGTTTTGCCAATATCTTTGTTCGTAGAATATCGTATTCGTGAACGTTTACGTGAGTTCTGTTCTTTCAAAATCTTTGTTCACCAAACATTGTACTGGTGAATGTTTACTCGAGTTCAGCCAAATCCTCATCGCCAAAATGTAACCCAGAAAAGGTTACTGAATGAGGAATAACCAAAATGGAGGCTGGAAATGAAATGGTAATCTTTATAACATCAACAAAATACAATACTCGCCAACAGTGTAAAGTAGGTAAACCACTGCTAGTGGTGAACTACTTAGTATATTATCCCCACTTACAATAGTGTCCAACATATTTATGAGGATTGGGACATACCCATTAGTGTTCATTGGTATGGTATATAACATTTTATATATAAAAGTGTATGTGATGTTTATATATATATATATATATGGTAATTATTGGAAAGCGCTCAATATCAGTGATAGAGCTAACATACTTAGTTGTATGGATGTGAGTTCTTAACCCTGGGTTTCATGAACAAACTAATTCTTCAGCGCCAGTTTTGAGTCCAAATTGTAAGTGACAATGGCTCTCCACTACTTCCCATTCATTATAACTCTCAGTAACATTTTACTATTTACTATCTGTTCTTGGATATATATCTTTCATAAAAACTGTAATAAAAATAAATAGTTTAAATTATTACATTAATTTTATCTATATCTATAATTCTCAAAATGTGTGTGTGTGTATGTATGTATGTATGTGTGTGTGATTGGATTTTGTTTATGCATTTCCACAGTTTTCATTTAATTTCGATGAATTTTTTTTTTGTTTGGTAGATAATTCTTCAGTGCCAGTTTGAGTCCAAATTGGCTGGAAAAAATTACAAAAAAACGTTTTTTTTTACACTTTACGCAAAAATCAAAGGCAAAATTTAATTTACTCTTTCATACATAACCTTCCAATCCTAGCTCATACTATGTGGGTGTGATTCGCATACGTGCAGAATCACGTGATCTAATATAAATAGTTGAGTGGGAACAATATCAGAAATGTTGCTTGTTATCGTCAACCAAAGGGATTGCGTAATGAAGGCAAGTGCTAACTCTCACACACACTAAGCCACATATGGACATATATTTGGCAGGCCAAATAGTCCTAAACCAGATGCACTGTGTTAATCACCAAAGACAAAAACATGTGATTCATCCAATTATTGAATTGGAGAAAGCAATAATCATCATGGCGCTGAATCTTTCCTGGCAGAAAGAGGAATTTTATATTTGCTTAAGATGTGAGAACAGAAACGACTATCACTTTTGGGTCAAAAATTGCAACAGTCAAGAAAGAGAAACGGATTATAAAAGATATTCCTGCACATGCGAATATGAGAGCTAAGAACTGAACTGAAAGTGAAGAGAAAAAAAAAAAGAGAGAGAAAAGGAAAAATTGAGAAAACTTGTTTTACTTCAGGTGAGGGACAAAAGCTAAATGTTTATTTTGATTTTCATATCACATACACTGCACACACCTTTCCATGCAGACATGCTTCCTATGTTGTTTTGTTATATAATTAAATCTTATTAAATTTTACTTTGGTGTTTGGCGTTCATTTGGCAATTTCTCTTTATCCATTTATTTCAACCTATGAAAGAATCTATTTAGTCCTCCCATAAGTTCTGTCCGAATTTTAACTTTTTGTTAAAATGAACAAAATTTAAATAGTATTTTATAATGTCTAATGGAGCTGAACATTATTTTTATGTTTAGATGCATTTAAACTGATCAAATTTTATTTCAGAAAACAAAATTAAATTTTGTTTGATTAAAACCCTGCTAACATGGAAGTACCCAAGAATCATTTGAGGCACATAATGCTTTATGAGTTCAAGAAAGGAAACTCAGCAGCCGAAGCGGCTAGAAACATTCACTCAGTTGATGGAGAGGAATGTGTGAATGAAAGAACTTGCAGAAGATGGTTTGCAAAATTCAGAGGTGGAGATTTCACCCTTGAAGATGAACGTCCAGTTGAGTTTGATGAAAAGCTTCTTGAAGCAGCCCTTGAAGAAAATACTGCAAGAATCACGTCACAAAAGATTGAAGAACTTGGTCGGGAGAAAATTCCTCATCCACCTTATTCTCCCGACCTTGCTCCTTCAGACTACCATTTGTTTCGTAGCTTACAGAATCATTTCGAAGAAACAGCTTTTGCAACACAGGAAGAGGTTAAAACTGACATTTGTGAGTTCTTTGAATCAAAGCCAAAAGAATTTTACAGTAATGGAATTAATAAGCTTGTTAATAGATGGAAGGAAGTCATAGATAATCAGGGAAAATACATTGTTGATTGAATCTGTAATTAAATGTAACATTTGGTCACTCATTTTCTTTATTCAAAATTTGGACAGAACTTATGGGATGACCTGATACAACTAATGGAATGGAAACCTTTGCCATATCAACAAGTAACAATGGTAACAAGTCTTGTTTTTTTACCATTTTTCTTACATTTTGTGTTGTAGCAATTGGTCCGTAACAGAGAGAGAGTGTGTGTGTATGTATGTATGTATGTGTGTGTGTATATTCATAAAAATTCTCACTTGAAATATTTGAACTTTAGCGTTGCGACTTGCATGCTCCAACACTACATAACCGTTAATAAATAGTTCATTCTTAAAAACATCTTTTGGTCGGAAAAACACATTTATTTCGTCTTCCAGTTTTGATTCTAAAGGAAAAAATACAGCCTGAAGATGGAGTCATGAAGCCTTTGAAAGTACCAGCTGAATTAAAAATACACCATATCCATTTTATACATAAGGATCTCATTATTCTGTCGATTATTAGTAGTATAATGCTTATAATTATGTCTACTAGCGAAGGGATTTCGCCAATAATTGCATTAATATTGCTAATTAATTCAAGGTATGATTAACTCTTTGTAATGTAATATATATATATAATGTTCTGCTAGTCTGTTTCATGATTAAATGCAATCTTCATGACCTTCAAGATTGACTTCAAGCATAAAACAGACTATCGCGACTCGGTGTTGACCTCAGTGTCCACTTTTATATTTATATACTGTAATACTGAGCACTTTTAGTAAGAAGTCATTCCGTGTCAAATCAATAAGGATTTGACCGTCACCGACACAGATTATTTTTCAAATTTGGTACACTTATAGGTCTTCATGATACAAATTGAATGGTACCTATTTTACATCTCTAGGTCAAAGGGCTCCCGAGATATGACCCTTTGACCTTTGCCAAAAAGGTTAATTTTAGAAAATAGTCACAAAATTTAACTACCAATATTTCAGTTGTTTTTCACCCACAAAGCTAAATTAGATACCGTTTTAAAGCACTTGGGTGGATCTAAAAGACGATCTATTTGTTTTTTTTTTTGTTTAAAGGTCAAATAAGATAATTTGGCCTTAAACTTTGACCTTTAATTTATCAAAAAAACATATCTTTAATTTTTGTTTAGGTTTGACAACAAATTTGTCTGATTTATGGCAAGATATGTACAAAATTTTGTAGTGAACTTTTGACTGTGGCCTGAGTTACAAGGGTTTTACTGAGATGGGTCAAATTCAAAATGGCGGATTTTGCTATTTGCCACTATATGCCAATATATTTTCCTATCTTTAAATATGGTCAAGTTGTATATCTTTAGAAAGCTCTTTGAATGCTGATTAATATTCCCATAAGAACTATGATTATAAAATCAATATAATTTGTGGTTAAATGTTGACCAATTCAGCAGAAAATACACAACATTATTTTTGGTTTTGTTTACATTTTTATTATACAATAAACAGATTTTTATATGAAAAAGTGACATAATGAAAATAATTATTTAAAAAGTGTCATAAATTAATGTTAAGATAACATAAAATAATATGAAAATATACAACAAATATTGTTAATGGTTAACAAATTTTTTATTGACATTTGACATGTTATACTAAATACACAAAACAATCAAATTTTCAGTATTTTTATTAAAATATTAAGTTTTAATCTGAAAAAGTGATACATTGAAATGAATATTTAAAAAAGCTTATTATTATTTACAAAGCGAACCCATTGTCAAATAAAATAAACAGCATTACCTGAGTTTTCTGAAAGTATTTCAACATCAATTTAATATCCGCTAAGGATCAGGACAACAGTCTGAACAATGTAAATAGTTTAAATAATTCCAAGACTTCATCTCAGAAATATAGACAGACATGTTTTAATGTTTGGGATTTCCATTGTGGATGGTATAAGGTTTTGTTGCTTTTCGTCACCATACTTCATCTGCTCTGTGAAATGCTCATAAATTTAAGCAGGCTTTCATCACATATGGGTATGGAAAGTTAACACTATACCCTTTTGACTTTTGACCTGGGCTGACATTTTAGATGCTGACTATGTTATATCAATGATTTATGGCTTCTCTGTCATATGTTTACTGCTATCTATAGTATTACCCCCCCCCCCGCGCCTAACACACACATACACACACCTCACTTTTTGGTTTTTTTTCTTAATCATTTCACCCCAAGTAAAGCAATAAAGCCACTAGGATGCAAGGAGTTACTGAGTGTTAGAGAATATGAGAAAAACTATTGAGGAGAGAAGACAAAGAACAAGAATTAAGAAGACAGAAGATAACGATTGGCATTGCATTTAAACTTTTGAAGATCAAAGGCAATAAAGCCACTAGGACGCAAGGGGTTACTGAGTGTTAGAGAATATGAGAAAAACTACTATTAAGGAGAGAAGACAATAAAAGAACAAGAATTAAGAAGACAGAAGATAACGATTGGTATTACATTTAAATTTTTGAAGATCAAAGACAGTAAAGCCACTAGGACGCAAGGGGTTACTGAGTGTTAAAGAATATGAGAAAAACTACTATTAAGGAGAGAAGACAATAAAAGAACAAGAATTAAGAAGACAGACGATAACGGCTGACACAACATTTAAATTTTTGAAGATCAAAGTTGACTGGAGAGCTAGAAGCTGGAAGAGAGTTCCACAAACAAGAAATGTGAGTGAAGAAACTGTTATGGTTACATTTTTCATTTTCAACTGTAAGATGATGAGACCTTGCCGCCAATTTGGTACTGCGATTAAATTCATAAGTTTAGGTACCATAGCGGAGAGTAATATTTATTTTGAGTATTACAAAAATATGGAACAACTCCAAAAGTGGGGATAGAAGATAGGTTTTATCTTAAACTTAGCTAACCATGATTACTGACCGAAACATATCAGACTATTCCTTACACCAAAACACAACATTCTTACTTCAGACACCATAATACCTCAGTCTCTATGTAGCCCTAACTAGTTCCCATATGTACAATTAGAAAAATTTAAAAGTCATTCTCAAAAAAATGTAATTCATATTTAATTTTAAAATGTTTTCATTCTGAAAGACTTTCTCATTTATCTTTGCAGAATACAGTCATCTTGAAGCGAAAGTGGCCAGTTCTTTTTGCAAAAGAGGGATGTGTGCCTACCCTCAAGTACAAAAACAAGGTCTATGAATTAGAGGAAAACACTTGTGCAACGAAACTACCAAACATTGAGTGCATCCTGACACAAGACATTGATGGTAAGTTTTTTGTCTGGATTTTTGTTAACTAATTCATTCAAACCCGTATGCAATCAACATAATGACCAGGTGCGACATTGCTTAATTCCAGTGATCGCACAGGAACTGGTGTTTCAACGTGATATGGCCATAAGTCTATGGAAATTCAGATAAAGAAATGGAATCAAGAGAGAGAGAGAGCACCATGAAGAGACATGGAAGAAAAAAACACATCCATAGACTATAGGAGCCAATGGAAGGTCATAAGTTCAGTGGACAGGTCAGGTGTAAGCCGTTAGAGCAGCACTCAGGTGCCACATGAAACATGTATGGGAGATGAAGTACATGCCTTTTTGGAACAAGATTTGACATTCCAAAATACTCTAGGTATCTGAGGAAAGCCATGGGTACAGTAGCTGAAACAGTATTTCATATAATATATATCTTCCCTTCTTCTTTATCAGTTGGTTTTGTTTATTGTGCAGGAGCATCGTCCATATTAGTGAGCCCAGACCTCCAGGCAACTGGTTAGATGTATACATGGTATTTCTCACTCCAGATCTCCAACCCTGACCTGGGGTGGTAGCACCTGTTGGGGTTCCAGCTATGGGAAAATAGTGAACTTCCAGGTCTTTTCCAGCCCATTGAAACAATGATGTTGCCAACTACACTCTTTTGAAACAATGATGTTGCCAACTACACTCTTTTGAAACAATGATGTTGCCAGCTATACGTTTTTGAAACAATGATGTTGCCAGCTATACGTTTTTGATATATCTAGTAAATACTGGATCTGGCATTAAATAACCCATAGTGGTTGATATGCCATAAAACCCCAAACAACCAACCAACAACCAGATCTCCAAATGCCTCTGTCATGAGGGTCAACTGCAGAGAGCTTCCACTCTCTGCAATCACATCCTGTCAACTCCCTCCATGACCTCTTGGGCCTCCCGGGCACTCACTTTCCTTTTAAAGGAATATATTTATCACTTTAAACATTATTTTTTAATGGGTACTCATATCTGAGTAGACACTCCATTTATTCATTAAACAGCATATTTATTTATTTTCATCTACCTGCCTGGTTATTCTAGAAATCTCATCTGAGAAAATTAAAATCTGTCAAATTGTAAATAATAAAATCTCTCTCTCTCTCTCTCTCTATATATATATATATATAGAGAGAGAGAAAAAGAGAGAGTTTATAACATTTATGTAAGAGAGTGATTTTATAACATATTTATGTTATAATTTTCGAATAAATAATTATATTTGCCCTACTCTGTATTGAGCACTCTTTTAAGAATAGTATTTTTGGGTTATTGGAATTTATTCCATATACACCAATCCTATACTTATCTATATATATATATATATATATATATATATATATATATATATATATGTGTGTGTGTAACAGCAAAATTGTCCAATTGTTAGATTAAGCTTTGAACTGTTCTATCTTAGAAATGGTTAAAGATATCTTACTGGAATTCTCGAATGGTTTTTATAACACTATTGGACTCTACATTGAGCAATAAGAATGTATAATTACTCTCCAAGCTAAACAGAAGAATTGTGATGAAATCGATCGTAAACGAAAATGACATGTTCATCATTAATTAATCATAGATAAGGGTCGGAAGCTCATGAAGAATTGAAATAACATTGAAATGGAAGCTTCAGTACTGGTATTTATTTCTAATTGATAAGAACCATTCTGGCACGAGTCCAAACTGTTAGGCATCAAGAGTTGCACCACTTTGGGCAATAGCATCCTCAACCCTCTTTCTGAATGCACCAGAAGCTTTTTTAATGAATTCCTCATCAATGTTCTCTACAAATGGCAAATATTTAGAGTAAGACACCATACCATACTTAGGGAAAAGGGTTAAATTTAGGAACATTAAGATTACCTCCTCGGTTATCCATTAAAACTGCTACCCACCGAAAAAAGAAAAGAAGCCAGTCCCCACCATGGACCATTTAAAAGATAGTCCAAACAGCGGATTGGTTGTTACAAACATCCAATCGGGTGTGCGGAAAACGTCATTCTTCGTCTAATTCATTAAAAGCCCAGAGTAGCTGTTAGCGTTTGTTTGAGATGGGGGATCAGGGATTGATCTCCCCTGCTTGGGTTGACTTGGTGATGGGGTGTATGATGTTGAAATACCCGAAACTCCCTGATGAACCAAGTCAAATAATATCACTGATGACCCCCCTCGGGCACCTACTTAAGAGCGTATTTTTTAATTATTCTACCCAGGTCTTATTGATGGATTTTTTGAGGGCTTGCAGGTTATTGTGGGGCATCTCACAAGTTTTTCTGGCCAGTTCATTCCAAATGCTGAAATCTCTCATGGAGATCTGAAGCCAGAATATGGCCATTGCATCTGTTTGTGTACACATCCCCTGTGTAATATTCCCATCTGTGTAGATTATTCCAGGATCATTTTCCAACTTATTCAAGATGATCTTCATCCTCTCTAACCTTCTAAGTGGAAAAGTTTTATGTGTGACACATTTCATCCTCTTCGACTTCATTGGACTAAGTTTGTTTATATTAATACGGCTACACATACACACAAATGGAAGATGTTGGGAATTTTAAATTTAGAAAATTTTAGACAAAAATGTTTCAAAAGTGCTTTAATTGCTACTTCATCCACAGTAAATTTGCGTCCAGGTTGGGACTAGAAAATGAGGACTAACCAGCTCCTGCCCATATATGGCAGCTGTGGTACATTTTCAGACTGATCGGAGTCTTGTAACGGTAGAGGATAGTAGGAAGAATCAGGTGCTTACTGGAGCCATTTGGGGAACTGACCATTTTTCATGCATCTTTAGCGATAGACTGTATGTCTGAGGTCTGCATTGTGTTCAAGTCCCAATAGGCATCGGCTCTCCCTGAGGGACTATCCGTTCATCACGATTAGTGAAAGCTCTGAGTCTGATCAGCAATGGTGGAATGTCGCTAGTTTGGTTTTCGAGCTCTTGAATATGACCAGCCAGTTCCCCCCCCCACTGAGCTGTGTGATAGGAATGAAGGAGGAGGTGGTAGGAAGTGAAGATTATGAGAATAAGGAGGATAGATAATGTTTGTCCCTTGACTTGAAGAAGTTAAGATTATAATGTAGAGGGTTACTGTCAAAATGTTTCTGATGAATGAGATGTGTGATAGAAATAAAAGAGGAGGTGGTAGGAAGTGAAGATTATGAGGATAAGGAGGATAGATAATGTTTGTCCCTTGACGTGAAGAGGTTAAAATTGCACAGGGTCTATTCCACAAAGTAGCAGTCCTCAGGAAAAACTTAAGTGGAACTTCCTGATTAAAATTGGAATATGAAAAAAATGAGAGTGACTCAACTCTGTGGATGTAGCATGGCATGTCCGAGTTGTATAGGTTTGAACTGGTGGAATGAAAGCATGGATCTCTTCTGAATGTTTGCCATGGAAATAACAATAGAATAGCAAAAGGCTTGCAATGTTGCACCTATAGGAAAGAGACTGCAGATTGCAGAATAAGTCTTCCCTCTGTGGCGAAAGAGAAAGTCACTTACTGAAAAAAAAGGGCAAGTGTGTTCTGTATGATACGCCAAAGACAAAATAGAAAAAAGTCAGTGGCAACTGTTGCCATAAATGCATCTAAGATATAATAATATTGTTTATCCTCTCCAACTATCAACCAATGAAAAAAGCGGTTGGGGTTCTTGAATTAAGAGGTAGTTCATTTTTCTACCTCGTTCATCAGCATGCAGATGACTGTTGCTTTGTGTGTTGGATTTCCGACCATTTACGTGTATTTGGATTTTTGACATTAGATCTGCGATACATGATTTCAGCGTTTCTTTCTGCCCCTGAATCTCCGAGTTTGGACTTGCGATTTGTTTATTTTGTTTTGTAATTGAGCTGCCATTTCAATTTCTGAACACCATCACAAGAATGTATTAATGATTCTGAACTCTATCAAGGCTGGAAAGTGAAGATTGAGCATCTCCAGCCCAGATATTGTTTTAATCAGTATCACCCCATGCAAGGCAGTAAAGCCACTAAGACGCAAGGGGCTACAGGGTGTATAAGAATTAGGAACAGAAACATTAATAATTAGCGGGAAGAAGAAAGATTAATCAGGAGGAGAGTAGATAGCAATTGACATTACATTTAAGTTTTTGGAGATTAAAGTTGGCTGGAAAGCAGGGAGCCAGAAGGGTGTTCCAGAAGTGAGAAGTGTGAGAAAATAAACTGTTAGCATAGAATTTACGGCTACATTCAGCTAGCTCAACTGTAAATTGATGAGATCTTGATGCCCGTCTAGCACTGCCCTTAAATTCATTAAGTCTAGATTCCATAGCAAAGAACAATATTTATTTTGTAAAAATCTACAAAAATGTGGCACAAAGCCAAAAGTAGGGATGGAGAAAAGATGGTCGTCTTCTGTCTTATAATTAAATTTAGCTAGCTACAATCACTGACCGAAACATACCGCAATATTTCTTACCTATCATTCTTACTATATCCGCCATAATTCCTGAGAAGTTCTGACTAGTCCCCATATGTGCAATTCTTGTCTGTCTGGAGGAATCGAGATAAAAGAACAATTTAAAAATCTAAGCCCCAATGTGTATTTGCAATATGAAATAATCTATGTCCAAGAAACCAAATCAAATTGTGTTAATAATAACCCCCACCCCCACCCCTAAATTGTGGTTAACCAGACAAAATTAATCTGGGGCTTTAATAATATAAAACACTCTTTTGACCAACCACTCACTCAAAGACACACTCGCTCAAAGACAGGCTCATTCAAATACACGCTCACTTAAAGACAACAACAAATACGAAAATCATACCCAAAATATGAAAGACGTCCCGCATCTACTGGAGAACTGACATCTCTGGTTACATAAAGAGGGAGGTGAAAGGGAATTAAAGTAAAGAAAGTGGGGAGGCAGGACAGAAATAAATGTGACCAATGGGCTTTTATCTCCTTGCTAAGTAAACTTTGAAAAGAAACTAAAGACAATAAACAACCCTGAGCTAACCTAATTTTGGACTGGGTTGCCAAAGTTCAATCCATTTCGAACAATATCCTAATGCCTAACCAACATCAAAGTAAGAGCTCCTCCAAACAATTACTATGAAAATATTTATAGAAAAGACACAGGCGGGCAACCTGACAGCAATGGGAAAGTGACTGAAGCTGAGACACTAGGATATACCGTATTTGACGGCATATAAGATGCACCCCAATTTCAGCAGGGCAAATCAAGAAAAATTAATAATTAGTAAAATTAGTAAACCTACATATGGCATAAAAGACACAGGAATTTTAAAAGATATTTTTTAGTAAAAAAAAGTGCACCTTATATGCCGTCAAATACGGTGCTTAAAAAATGTTCTTTAATTATAATTCAAATTATCTATGCCTTCAATGTTACTTATTGGGTATTATTTAACATGCTGAAAAGTTTTTCCTATGTCACTAAAAACACAAACCATTTCTGAATTATATTTCATTGTACCTTGTATAATTTTGCTTAGATTACAATCCTGTTGTTGTCGAGTGATGTCCTTTTTAACCCTAAAATAACATTCAAACAAGGCCAATCCATCACTAAATTCCACAACAGTTTTTCTTGACCCTTTAAAGTCAAATGCAACTGCAAGTTTCACATGCTTATAATTTGGGGTTTGCCCAAATGCATCTTTAATTATTTGCATATGATCAGATGATTTATAAATACAAGTGCCTTGACATCCAGATTAATTTGCAGCATTTAACCTTTAGTACTCTGAAGTCGACTTTTTTTTATCAAGTGAAACACTTCTCCTGCCAATGCAAGTAACTCTTATTGAAAAATAGTGTGTTTAACTTTTAGGGTTGTTTTTTTTCATATCCTGCTTTGGCAATAACAAAAATTATCTTGAGTAAAATCAACAACAGAGCTAACCCCCACCCCAAAAAAAAACAGTAATACTGTGAATAATGCAGATTGCTAATGGTTGAGTAATAATAATAAAAAAAAAAAAAGATAAATTGTGTCACGATCAGTGGTGAGCAGTTAATTCTTGTGTCTACACATTCTATCTTGTCCTTTTTTTTAATTCTTTTTGTTTTGGTTGCAGGTATTGGCTACAAACATGAACTCGTGAGTGTGAAAAGAAAATTATTTAGAAAAATCCTTTATCCTGCTGGAATGGCGATGTATGCTTCTCCTGAAAATATAAAAGAGTTCTTAAGTGGGGTAGGTAGAAATGTTTTCATATTACGAAACAAAAAAGTTGCAATAATAAAGACAAAAACAGATATTGTCCAGGGTGTATATTTGAGTTTTTCAAGCCAGCATTTTCAACATGTTTTTGTTGGATACATTTCTATAAATTGCTTCTGGAACCACATTTCGTTGTGGTAGTATTTCTTTTCTTTTTTGGGTCTCTTGTATTCTATCCTGCAGGGCTCGGTCCACACTGTAGTTCTATGCTTCTCTAAGGAACATGTCTCCTTTCACTTCATCCATATTATTATTATTTCTTTGTTAGTCTCTTGTATTCTATCCTGCAGGGCTCGGTCCACACTGTAGTTCTATGCTTCTCTAGAAAACATATCTCCTTTCACTTCACTGTATTTTGTGATTTTTTTTTCTTAATTTATTTTTCATTTATTACTTTTTCCTGATTTTTTTTTTTTTTTTTTTTTTTTTTTTACTGCATTATATATTTTTTTTTAATTTCAGGAAAAACCTAAGCGTCTGGGATCTCCCTGGGCTAGAATCGTAAGTATGAAGTCTTTTCACAACATTCCCTAATACTTTTCTTGATATTTTTTTAACAACACTATTTTTCGCAGTTGTATAATGTCCGCCCTTAAACTATGTCCTAATTTAGACTTGGAAGAATATTTCAACATCCTCGTTTCAACTCGTGTCTCTGTCTGGGTTGAGGATTTATCATTATTTACATGAGGACTATTCACCTCAACTTTGTTGCATTTGTTGTGTCCTCCAGCCTTCATCAGGTGTATATCAATCCAGATCAACTTACAGGGAATTCCAGACTGAACCCTTTATTTAATCTAAAGAGGCTATAATGCTCTCGTTTCATTGCCCATCTAGGGATATGCCATCCAGTTCTTATTTAGTACTACTCTGTTATTGCTTATTCCATTTCCACTGAGTTGAAGTAACCTGTCCACGGATTGAACTCATAATAAGTATGTTACCAAATTAACGTTTTAATACACTGGCCTATTGTCCCATGGGACAATTCTCTGTGGAGAACTTGGAGCCTTAAACCTAACCTGCTTGCTGATCAGTACTGCTTCTGCTTGCATTACTTGACTAAAGGTTTCTCTTTTGTTAAGAAAAAAATTATATTTAATGAACTTTAACATGTTACAGTATTTACATTAGTCGGACTATTGTCCTCATCTTTGTCGCCATATTTGTCACAACGTTTCGGCCGTTGTACGCTCCGGCCTTCTTCAGGTGGTTGGAATTTCGAACCGAACCCTTTATTTCGATCACTGGGGTAGACTGTTCTAGTTCCACAAGCCATGTTTGATGGATGTCAGTTATCAGTTATCTCCTGGTAATTTTCCCTCTGAAAGTTCTCCACTGCCTGAACCGGGTATTGAACTCACACTCTTTGGGTCTGTCACTGGATCTAACCAATGCCTTTATCCAAATAAATACTGTACATAATACCTCATCTCAGAAATATAGACAGACTTTAACATGTTAGTTATGACTTTGTCAACTCAAACAAACTAGAATTTTTATAGTCAATGTGGGATTCAGATGAAAATGTGTGTGTGTCTGTATATTTATTAGACATTATGTTGGTTTTCACATGTTGAGTTGAGAACATTTTTACACACATACTGTTTGCTTTAAAATATTTATTTAAAATAAAAAATTATATTTAATAAATTTTAACATGTTAATCATGACTGTCTAATCTAACAGTCAGGACTGACCTTCATCTAAATTCTTCATGCTATTCTGTTTATTCATAATTGCCTTTTGAATCAAAAGAAAACAATTTTGCAATTCATCAACCTGCAACTCAAGTATGGACACAGAGGGCTGAAGTAGTGGCGGTCAGTGGTTGTGATTGCTGCCAAGGTTTTACAGTGGTGCTGTTCTCTTCAAGTAGCAAGTTTTTGATGCAAGGCTTCCTTGATATTTGGAGAGCCTTGTTGGACAATGGCATGCCAATGTAATTGGTCAGCAGTACACTCCTCTAGTTCCTTTGATGAATTTCCAAACAGAGCTGCGCAGGAAAAATTCATTGTTATACTGGGATAATCGCATTCTCAGCCTGGAGGTGTCTTTATCTGGTGACAAGAAATCATGACAATCATTTCCAGGATGCAATAGAAGACAAGGACTTCTGCATGACACGTCCGTGCACTGATGCATTCCACAGTACTTGCTGACACTGCGTTCATCGTCATTAGGCCTTTAAGAAATATCATTTGCCCACACCGCCAAGAATCAGTCTTCATATCCAATAGGGTTCACAGACAGGAAATTTTTGTTATCTAACAGTAATTGTACTAATTTTTAGTCATTGTTTGAATTACCTGCATTTCTTAAGATAAAGTGTTTTAATTCCTGGCATAGAAGAGAGAGTAAGAAAAGAAAAAAGAGTAAGAAGAGAAAGAGAGAGAAAAAAAAGAAAGGGAGAAAAGAAGAGAGAGGGAGAGAAAAAGAAAAAAGAGTAAGAAGAGAGAGAGAATTGGGCAATGGAAAAACCTTCTACTATAAATATAGTAATAGTAATATAGTAAAATATAGTAAATAAAAGTTCTAAGTTTTTGGTAGAGATGTTATAGAGTTGAAGTAGATTGTTTGTCTGGGTTTTATGGCATATCAACCACTGTGGGTTATTTAATGCCAAATCCAGTTTATAATTGAAGTAGACTTTTGAAGGAACTGGAAACTGAATCCTAAACAGGGAACAGGGCATAAGCCTGTACTTCATGCTATCCTGTTTAGTCATAATTGCCTTTAGAGTTGAAAGAAAACAATTTTGCAATTCATCAACCTGCAACTCAGTTGTGGACCCACAGGCCTGAAGTAGTGGAGGTTTCTCTTTTGTTAAAGCTGCTGCTGCCGTCATTTATCTTTCTCCCATATCATATTTATTTCTATTTCCTTTGATTATTATTAGTTCTTATTTTTATTTACTGTTGTTCAATTATTGCTCACCTGTTCCCACTTAATAAGAAGAAAAATTAAATGCTAAGCAATGAAAATGCTTTAAAATAGTCAACAAGAATGGTAATTAACAGTAAAGAAAGAAATACATGCACGGACCCCTACTCATGTACGACATGGCACAATAGATACCCAGATATAATACGACTGTTGATCAGAGCAGCGTCTCTAAGTGCTATCAAAGAGTTTGGGCTCCTAAATACGAGTTGGATGCAGCAGCCAACTAACTCCTATATGGCAACAATGCTCCAGTTTTGGTCTAATACAGTGGTTTTTAAACTTTTCAGGGATTACCACCTGTTTCTACTGAGTGAAAGTCCTCCACACTGCATGACCCATAGATGAAACTTACAACTGCTATGTCACCGAATTCACAAACCCCGTTTTTATCCACTTGGCCATTGTCCCATAATGAACTGAGAGCCTTAAACCTAACCTGGCTGCTGATTAGGTTGCAACTGCTGCTGCTGCTGTCATATTTTAACTGTAGCTGCAACTGCAGTTGATGGCTTGCTTTCATTTCATTTGACTTTCTTTCTTTATTAACAGCTCCCATATTATATTTATTGCCATGCTAGGCCTTCCAAGGAGGTCCTCATAGCCTAGCATATGTGCCGATTCTTATCTAATATCAGTGACAAAGAACAAATGATGCTGACAATTTGGAAATGTCAAAGAGAAGTCATAAAGTTCTGCAGTAATAGCAACAAATAAATTACTAAATAACCCTCAGTACCTATTATTAGACTATGTAGTTGTCTGGAACAAAAACAATTAATAATAAAAGAAAAATTAAATATTAAGCAATAAAAATATCTGAGACGATAAAATTGGTAATTAACACCAAAGAAAGGAAAAGTTAGATTATAAAAATAAAATTAAATAAAATATAGAATCCCTCTATATTTCTGAGATGAGGTATTATGTACACTATTTACATTATTCAGGCTATTGTCCTCATCTTTGTTGCCATATTTATTACAACGTTTCGGCTCTTCAGTATCTGTCTATATTTCTGAGATGAGGTATTATCTACACTATTTACATTATTCAGGCTATTGTCCTCATCTTTGTTGCCATATTTATTACAACGTTTCGGCCCTTCAGTATCTGTCTATATTTCTGAGATGAGGTATTATGTACACTATTTACATTATTCAGACTATTGTCCTCATCTTTGTCGCCATATTGGAGAGGGGAATTAACAGGAGATAACTGATAATTGACATCCATTAGACATGGCACGTCGAACTAGAACAGTCTACCCCAGTGAGCGAAATAAAGGGTTCAGTTCGACATTCCAACCACCTGAAGAAACCTGGAGCATACAACAGCCGAAGCGTTGTAAGAAATATGGTGACAAAGATGAGGACAATAGTCCGAATAATGTAAATAGTGTACATAATACCTCATCTCAGAAATATAGACAAATACAGAAAGGCCAAAACATTGTAATAAATATGGCAGCAAAGATGAGGACAATAGTCCGAATAATATAAATAGTGTACATAATACCTCATCTCAGAAATATAGACAGATACATTCATGTATACAGGCTTTATTCAAACACTACAACATTGTCTTAACAGTGCAAAGGAGATAATCTAACATAAAATAACAGTTCAATATTCTTTTCTTGAACAAAAACAATAATAAAAGAAAAATTAAATGTCAAGCAATAAAGATACTTTAAAATAGACAATAAAATTGCCATCCTTCAGACTGTTACTTTTCCTTCAAAACAGCATCGAAACATTTTAACTGCAGATGATGGTCCATGGTTTTACTTTAGTTTGCTTGCCATCATTGTCTACATTGCTTTATATTCTTGTAAAATCATCCCTTTTTTTTTTTCTCCTAATCACTAATTATACATCTGTCCAAAAATTAAGAAATTTCTTCGTTTTTCTGCAGACGTCCATCACTGCTTTACAGTTCACCTTCTTTCTCAGACATTGAAAGAACCTCTATATTTTTATTATTCATTTTAGAATTAGAGAAATAAAAAAATTACATGACTTTATTTTTTTCACCCTAAGAAAGGTGATAAAGCCACTAAGACAATGGTTTACTGCGAGTGAAAGAGCCTGAGAAAAAAAAAGGGGAGAGGGGACAATAAAAGAACTTGACTCAAGGAGCAGACAATGATTAACTTTACATTTAGATTTTTTGAAGATCGAAGTTTACTGGAAAGCAAGAGGTCAGAAGTGAGAAGTGTGGTTGAAGAAACTGTTCACTTAGAATTTATGGTTACAACTAGCAATTTCAACAGTAAAATAATGAGACCTATCTTCCAATCTAGTACTGCACTTAAATTCATAAAGTTGAGTCACCAAAGAGGAAAGCTCTTCAGAACAGTTACTGTGAAAACTTTTATAAAAACTGTACAGGGAAGTTACCTTACAGTGGTGGGAAAGTGATTGAAGCTGCAACGTCAAGTCAGAACCAATAACATTGCAAACTCTTTGGATTTTGTTAAGAATTTCTAGATGCATGGCAGAAGCACCAGACCCGAAGTGGCAGCAATATTCAATGCACAAAGGATAGACTTATAAAGGTGTAAGTTAGATTCTAGCAAGGAAAAAATTGGGTCATAAATTTGTATGTAATCAAAATATTGAGAGAAACTCAGATTGCAAGGAAATATTATTAGACACTGTCTCTGCCAGAATTAATTGAATAAGCAGGTATTTTTGAATGGCATTGATATATTTACACCTTTACTGTGAGAGGTGTGTGTAAGAATTCTTTACCAATTTTGCCAGAGGTGTGTGCAAGAAATCTCTACCTGTTTTGCAAGAGATACATGCAAGAAAACTCTACCTGTTATGCGAGAGGTGTGTGCAAGAAATCTCTACTTGTTTTGCGAGAGATGTGTGCAAGAATTCCCTGTTTTGTGAGAGATGCATTCAAGAAATCTCTGCCTCTTATATGAAGTGTGTGTGTTCAGAAAATCTCTGCCTGTTTTATGCTGTGTGAAAAATGTAATTAGTCAATCCAGATACAAGAAAAAACATTGATGTTAGGAAGTAAAAAATTATATTACTTTATTGTATACATTGATATATTTGTAAATTATTTTGATACATACCTTCTCCCCCTTCTTTTTAATCTGTTAGGCAATGGACACCCTGTCCACCATGTTTTTAGTCATACCAATGAGTGGTGACAATCCCTGGACATTGACAGCCAAACACATCAAAGTGGCCTTCAGGCTAGTTGTAAGTATTTACCTTGAATTCTTTTTTCTTTATATACTTAATTTTCATATATATATATATATATATATATATATATATATATATATATATATATATTATAAAAATATGATTTTATCGTGTATCTCTTGTATCATGTGAGTTCGTTTTTGAGAGACCTAATTAGAATAGACTAACCTTTTTTTGTTGATTCCTTTATCCCATCTTCTAATTAAATAAGTTAAAGAAGTAAAAGAGAATGATGAAAGTATCGTTAGTAAGGCTATACTCATTGCATAAACACATGCAGCCACAAACAACCAAACAAGAAACAGCTAAATATCTTATAAACGTAAACAATGGAAAAGATGTATATTCACCATGTTTGTATTTTATAATACAATGCTAATATGTAAATATTACATGCATTATTGTTGGATACAGTTAAGTAAAACATCAATTCTATCAAAATCACTTTTTGACTCCAGTAAATGGATATATAGAAATTGGTCAACGGTGTAGCCAGAACCAGCAGTACATATGTTAATTTTATATCTGGTGTGTGATGCAAACCCCTTAAAATTAGCATAAAAATTAGGTCTTCAGAAGTCACATGAGGCGCAAGCATATACAGTATATAGTCAGTTGTATTTAATGAAATGTGTTTGGGTGAATACTTGGGGTGCTTAAGGCTTAAGTCACCATCTATCTATCTATGCCTTCATCTTTATATTGATATCTCTTCTCTCTCTTTCAATCTACTTATCTATGCCTTCATCATTATATCGCTATCTCTTCTCTCTCTTTCAATCTACCTCTCTCTGCCTTCATCTTTATATTGCTATCTCTTCTCTCTCTTTCAATCTACCTCTCTCTGCCTTCATCTTTATATTGCTATCTCTTCTCTCTCTTTCAATCTACCTCTCTCTGCCTTCATCTTTATATTGCTATCTCTTCTCTCTCTTTCAATCTACCTATCTATGCCTTCATCTTTATATTGCTATCTCTTCTCTCTCTTTCAATCTACTTATCTATGCCTTCATCTTTATATCGCTATCTCTTCTCTCTCTTTCAATCTACCTCTCTCTGCCTTCATCTTTATATTGCTATCTCTTCTCTCTCTTTCAATCTACCTATCTATGCCTTCATCTTTATATTGCTATCTCTTCTCTCTCTTTCAATCTACCTCTCTCTGCCTTCATCTTTATATTGCTATCTCTTCTCTCTCTTTCAATCTACCTCTCTCTGCCTTCATCTTTATATTGCTATCTCTTCTCTCTCTTTCAATCTACCTATCTATGCCTTCATCTTTATATTGCTATCTCTTCTCTCTCTTTCAATCTACCTCTCTCTGCCTTCATCTTTATATTGCTATCTCTTCTCTCTCTTTCAATCTACCTCTCTCTGCCTTCATCTTTATATTGCTATCTCTTCTCTCTCTTTCAATCTACCTATCTATGCCTTCATCTTTATATCGCTATCTCTTCTCTCTCTTTCAATCTACCTCTCTCTGCCTTCATCTTTATATTGCTATCTCTTCTCTCTCTTTCAATCTACCTCTCTCTGCCTTCATCTTTATATTGCTATCTCTTCTCTCTCTTTCAATCTACCTATCTATGCCTTCATCTTTATATTGCTATCTCTTCTCTCTCTTTCAATCTACCTCTCTCTGCCTTCATCTTTATATTGCTATCTCTTCTCTCTCTTTCAATCTACCTCTCTCTGCCTTCATCTTTATATTGCTATCTCTTCTCTCTCTTTCAATCTACCTATCTATGCCTTCATCTTTATATCGCTATCTCTTCTCTCTCTTTCAGTCTACCTCTCTCTGCCTTCATCTTTATATTGCTATCTCTTCTCTCTCTTTCAATCTACCTCTCTCTGGCTTCATCTTTATATTGCTATCTCTTCTCTCTCTTTCAATCTACCTATCTATGCCTTCATCTTTATATTGCTATCTCTTCTCTCTCTTTCAATCTACCTCTCTCTGCCTTCATCTTTATATTGCTATCTCTTCTCTCGCTTTCAATCTACCTCTCTCTGCCTTCATCTTTATGTTGCTATGTCTTCTCTCTCTTTCAATCTACTTTTCTATGCCTTCATCTTTATATTGCTATCTCTTCTCTCTCTTTCAATCTACATCTCTCTGCCTTCATCTTTATATTGCTATCTCTTCTCTCTTTCAATCTACTTATCTATGCCTTCATCTTTATATTGCTATCTCTTCTCTCTCTTTCAATCTACTTACCTATGCCTTCATCTTTATATAAAAATTAGGTCTTCAGAAGTCACATGAGGCGCAAGCATATACAGTATATAGTCAGTTGTATTTAATGAAATGTGTTTGGGTGAATACTTGGGGTGCTTAAGGCTTAAGTCACCATCTATCTATCTATGCCTTCATCTTTATATTGCTATCTCTTCTCTCTCTTTCAATCTACTTATCTATGCCTTCATCATTATATCGCTATCTCTTCTCTCTCTTTCAATCTACCTCTCTCTGCCTTCATCTTTATATTGCTATCTCTTCTCTCTCTTTCAATCTACCTCTCTCTGCCTTCATCTTTATATTGCTATCTCTTCTCTCTCTTTCAATCTACCTATCTATGCCTTCATCTTTATATTGCTATCTCTTCTCTCTCTTTCAATCTACTTATCTATGCCTTCATCTTTATATCGCTATCTCTTCTCTCTCTTTCAATCTACCTCTCTCTGCCTTCATCTTTATATTGCTATCTCTTCTCTCTCTTTCAATCTACCTATCTATGCCTTCATCTTTATATTGCTATCTCTTCTCTCTCTTTCAATCTACCTCTCTCTGCCTTCATCTTTATATTGCTATCTCTTCTCTCTCTTTCAATCTACCTCTCTCTGCCTTCATCTTTATATTGCTATCTCTTCTCTCTCTTTCAATCTACCTATCTATGCCTTCATCTTTATATTGCTATCTCTTCTCTCTCTTTCAATCTACCTCTCTCTGCCTTCATCTTTATATTGCTATCTCTTCTCTCTCTTTCAATCTACCTCTCTCTGCCTTCATCTTTATATTGCTATCTCTTCTCTCTCTTTCAATCTACCTATCTATGCCTTCATCTTTATATCGCTATCTCTTCTCTCTCTTTCAATCTACCTCTCTCTGCCTTCATCTTTATATTGCTATCTCTTCTCTCTCTTTCAATCTACCTCTCTCTGCCTTCATCTTTATATTGCTATCTCTTCTCTCTCTTTCAATCTACCTATCTATGCCTTCATCTTTATATTGCTATCTCTTCTCTCTCTTTCAATCTACTTATCTATGCCTTCATCTTTATATCGCTATCTCTTCTCTCTCTTTCAATCTACCTCTCTCTGCCTTCATCTTTATATTGCTATCTCTTCTCTCTCTTTCAATCTACCTATCTATGCCTTCATCTTTATATCGCTATCTCTTCTCTCTCTTTCAATCTACCTCTCTCTGCCTTCATCTTTATATTGCTATCTCTTCTCTCTCTTTCAATCTACCTCTCTCTGCCTTCATCTTTATATTGCTATCTCTTCTCTCTCTTTCAATCTACCTATCTATGCCTTCATCTTTATATTGCTATCTCTTCTCTCTCTTTCAATCTACTTATCTATGCCTTCATCTTTATATCGCTATCTCTTCTCTCTCTTTCAATCTACCTCTCTCTGCCTTCATCTTTATATTGCTATCTCTTCTCTCTCTTTCAATCTACCTATCTATGCCTTCATCTTTATATTGCTATCTCTTCTCTCTCTTTCAATCTACCTCTCTCTGCCTTCATCTTTATATTGCTATCTCTTCTCTCTCTTTCAATCTACATCTCTCTGCCTTCATCTTTATATTGCTATCTCTTCTCTCTTTCAATCTACTTATCTATGCCTTCATCTTTATATTGCTATCTCTTCTCTCTCTTTCAATCTACTTATCTAAGCCTTCATCTTTATATTGCTATCTCTTCTCTCTCTTTCAATCTACCTCTCTCAGCCTTCATCTTTATATTGCTATCTCTTCTCTCTTTCAATCTACTTATCTATGCCTTCATCTTTATATTGCTATCTCTTCTCTCTCTTTCAATCTACTTATCTATGCCTTCATCTTTATATTGCTATCTCTTCTCTCTCTTTCAATCTACTTATCTATGCCTTCATCTTTATATTGCTATCTCTTCTCTCTCTTTCAATCTACCTCTCTCTGCCTTCATCTTTATATTGCTATCTCTTCTCTCTCTTTCAATCTACCTATCTATGCCTTCATCTTTATATTGCTATCTCTTCTCTCTCTTTCAATCTACCTATCTATGCCTTCATCTTTATATCGCTATCTCTTCTCTCTCTTTAAATCTACCTCTCTCTGCCTTCATCTTTATGTTGCTATGTCTTCTCTCTCTTTCAATCTACTTATCTATGCCTTCATCTTTATATTGCTATCTCTTCTCTCTCTTTCAATCTACCTCTCTCTGCCTTCATCTTTATGTTGCTATCTTTTCTCTCTCTTTCAATCTACCTCTCTCTGCCTTCATCTTTATATTGCTATGTCTTCTCTCTCTTTCAATCTACCTCTCTCTGCCTTCATCTTTATATTGCTATGTCTTCTCTCTCTTTCAATCTACCTCTCTCTGCCTTCATCTTTATATTGCTATCTTTTCTCTCTCTCTCAATCTACCTCTCTCTGCCTTCATCTTTATGTTGCTATCTTTTCTCTCTCTCTCAATCTACTTATCTATGCCTTCATCTTTATATTGCTATCTCTTCTCTCTCTTTCAATCTACCTCTCTCTGCCTTCATCTTTATGTTGCTATGTCTTCTCTCTCTTTCAATCTACCTCTCTCTGCCTTCATCTTTATATTGCTATCTCTTCTCTCTCTTTCAATCTACCTCTCTCTGCCTTCATCTTTATATTGCTATCTCTTCTCTCTCTTTCAATCTACCTCTCTATGCCTTCATCTTTATGTTGCTATCTCTTCTCTCTCTTTCAATCTACTTATCTATGCCTTCATCTTTATGTTGCTATGTCTTCTCTCTCTTTCAATCTACCTCTCTCTGCCTTCATCTTTATATTGCTATCTCTTCTCTCTCTTTCAATCTACCTCTCTCTGCCTTCATCTTTATATTGCTATCTCTTCTCTCTCTTTCAATCTACTTATCTATGCCTTCATCTTTATATCGCTATCTCTTCTCTCTCTTTCAATCTACCTCACTCTGCCTTCATCTTTATATTGCTATCTCTTCTCTCTCTTTCAATCTACTTATCTATGCCTTCATCTTTATATTGCTATCTCTTCTCTCTCTTTCAATCTACTTATCTATGCCTTCATCTTTATATTGCTATCTCTTCTCTCTTTCAATCTACTTATCTATGCCTTCATCTTTATATTGCTATCTCTTCTCTCTCTTTCAATCTACTTATCTATGCCTTCATCTTTGTATTGCTATCTCTTCTCTCTCTTTCAATCTACTTATCTATGCCTTCATCTTTATATTGCTATCTCTTCTCTCTCTTTCAATCTACCTCTCTCTGCCTTCATCTTTATATTGCTATCTCTTCTCTCTCTTTCAATCTACCTCTCTCTGCCTTCATCTTTATATTGCTATCTCTTCTCTCTCTTTCAATCTACCTATCTATGCCTTCATCTTTATATTGCTATCTCTTCTCTCTCTTTCAATCTACCTATCTATGCCTTCATCTTTATATCGCTATCTCTTCTCTCTCTTTCAATCTACCTCTCTCTGCCTTCATCTTTATGTTGCTATCTCTTCTCTCTCTTTCAATCTACCTCTCTCTGCCTTCATCTTTATATCGCTATCTCTTCTCTCTCTTTCAATCTACCTCACTCTGCCTTCATCTTTATATTGCTATCTCTTCTCTCTCTTTCAATCTACTTATCTATGCCTTCATCTTTATATTGCTATCTCTTCTCTCTCTTTCAATCTACCTCTCTCTGCCTTCATCTTTATGTTGCTATCTTTTCTCTCTCTTTCAATCTACCTCTCTCTGCCTTCATCTTTATGTTGCTATCTCTTCTCTCAAACTACTTATCTATGCCTTCATCTTTATATTGCTATCTCTTCTCTCTCTTTCAATCTACTTATCTATGCCTTCATCTTTATATCGCTATCTCTTCTCTCTCTTTCAATCTACCTCTCTCTGCCTTCATCTTTATATTGCTATCTCTTCTCTCTCTTTCAATCTACTTATCTATGCCTTCATCTTTATATCGCTATCTCTTCTCTCTCTTTCAATCTACCTCTCTCTGCCTTCATCTTTATGTTGCTATCTTTTCTCTCTCTCTCAATCTACCTCTCTCTGCCTTCATCTTTATATCGCTATCTCTTCTCTCTCTTTCAATCTACCTCACTCTGCCTTCATCTTTATATTGCTATCTCTTCTCTCTCTTTCAATCTACCTCTCTCTGCCTTCATCTTTATATTGCTATCTCTTCTCTCTCTTTCAATCTACCTCTCTCTGCCTTCATCTTTATATTGCTATCTCTTCTCTCTCTTTCAATCTACCTATCTATGCCTTCATCTTTATATCGCTATCTCTTCTCTCTCTTTCAATCTACCTATCTATGCCATCATCTTTATAATGTTTTCTCTCTATGACTTCATCTTTATATAACTATCTCTCTCTCTCACTATATATATATGTATATATATATATATATATATATATATTTATTTCATAATACGATACTAATGTGTGAATATTATATACATTATTATTAGATACAGTTAAGTAAAACATCAGCTTTACCAAAATCATATTTATTTTAAATACAGCCGTACTTTTTTATTACCGTAAATGGATATGTAGTTTGGTCAACAGCATAGCCGCGGCCAGCAGTACATACGCTAATTTTATATGTTGTGCATGATGCCACCCACTTAAAATTAGCTTCAAAATTAGGTCTTTATTATTATTCGGACTATTGTCCTCATCTTTGTCGCCATATTTATTACAATGTTTCGGCCGTTGTATGCTCCGGCCTTCTTCATTTTGTTCGAATCTGGAACTGAACCCTTTATTTTGCTCACTGGGGTAGACTGTTCTATTTCCACGTACCATGTTTAATGGATGTCAGTTATCAGTTATCTCCTGTCAATTTCCCTCTGTTAAGCAGGTATTGAACTCACAACTCTTTGGGTCCTGTCACTGGATCTAACTAACGCCTTTATCCACTGTGCCATGTGTCCTTGAGTACATCTGTGTATGAATTTCTGGGTATTATAAACCTAATGTCCTCGGCAACCATTTTTACCAGTGCTCATATTGCAATTTTTGCTGTTATCATTACATGTTTTTACCAGAGCTCATATTGCAACTTTTGTTGTTATTATCACTTTTCTCTGGCACTCCTTATTACTGGTTCCCATATTGTATTCATTTCTATGCTTAGACGGCTCAGGAGATTTTTGTGGCTTAGCATATGTGCTGATTCCTTAAGTTTACGAATTTTCCAATGGTGTTCCTTATATGAAGAAACATAATTTTACGGTGTGCTATATTTATGGGATAAAGTGCTCAGTATCAGATACAGAGCATATGTAAATATAATTATAAAAGTGGACATTGAAGTCAACACTCTGTTTCGTGCTAGGCGCAATCGTCAGGCTGCTTGTCGATTGTGCCTAGCCTAAAACAGCTTGTCGCCTCCGAGTGTTGACTTCAATGTTCACTTATATATATATATATATATATATATATATATATATATATATATATATATATATATATATATATATGCCATAATATGAGATGCGAGACATATCATGGCATAGCTATACTTCTCTCCATCTCAGTTCATCTTTGGAAAATCACTGAACTGTGAAACCAGTAAAGTTACTCTAAATAAATATTGTTAAAGACTCCAGTTGCATTTCCAACTTTTTTCATGTATATATATATATATATATATATATATATATATATAAAATTATTGTTGCTACATCCTCTTCTTTTACAGAGTTTATCTTTTCACCTGATGGTTTTGTGAAATATCTTGAAACAGAGTCCACATAACACAGTCAATGCCACCTGGCGTCTCGCTTGCATGATAGATAACTCTAAGCATGAATATTGTGTAGTAAATTTTCTTTTTTTTTTTTTTTAAGGGTGTGGAAATCACTGAGAAAGCAATTCTACTTCCTGAAGAACCAATCACAGAACCTCAAGAATTGGAATTCCAAGTATCGGTAAGTGCCGGTTCATTTCCAAATCAACCAGCTTAGAATGTTTCTTCCTGATTGTTTGTGTCTCCATTGCAAAATCAGACACCATCAGAGACAACTGGAGGGGAATTCGGAAAAAGTAATGAATGGACATTTATCGCAACCAGTCATTTTGTTTATATATAATCAATCACTAGATCATTGACAGTAAATTTGCACCCAGGTTCTTACATTTCATCTTTCTTGGCAGATCTATTATCATAATGTGAGATACTTAATAATACGATGATATATATATATATATATATATATATATATATATATAGTGTATTTAGGCAGCATTCCTTCATTTATGCATGTTTCATTAAAAATGACAGACAAGGAACTACGATTATGCTTTTTTGTTTAATTTTTCTTGTGTTCAAACAAGTGCTTTCTTTTTTGGACAGAGAGTGTGTAGAAACTGCCCAAATGTTCTATAACTCCAAGCACTTTCTGTTATACTTTTAGCCATTACCAAGGATGATTATCTATGGTCATTATGAGTTCAAATGCCCCTTAAGGAACTGTGTTCCTGATCAAACCAAATTCATATATAATTACATCATTCGCACGACTACATGCCTATCCAGACACCTTACATTACACCTACCTGACCATAGCTCTATTAGAACCCATTTAAAAACACACAAATTTACAAGCCTCCATCCGAAACATACTAGTAGAAAATACAAACATAATAACCTCATCCACATGTAAAAAAAGATTAAAAAGCCTTAATAATAAAAAAAGAAAAAGCCAACACTTAACAATATTAACTACAAACATGGCCACAATGTGCTGTGTTCGGAAAATAAAACATCTCTATAACACTAAAAACATACACATAACACACACACTCAATTAAATTGAAAAATAAAATCATCCTTGATAATGGCTAAAAGTATAGCTGAAAGTGCTCGGAATTATAGAACATTTGGACAGTTTCTACACACTCCGAGTCCAAAAAAGAAAACACTTGTTCGAAAACAAGAAAAATTAAATAAAAAGCTTAATCGTAGTACCTTGTTTGTCATTTTTAATGAAACATATATATATATAGGTGCGGATATACCATGAAAATAATGGAACTGTGAAACCAGTAAAGTTACTCCAAATAAATATTCTTAAAGACTCCAGTTGCATTTTCACAATGTGAGATACTTACTAACATAATGATGCAATTCTGCATGCCACTGCACAAGCTGTCATGACATCCAAGGTAAACTGTATGTAGATAAAACAGTGCTTGCTATGTTCCACAGATTCGTCTCAATTATGGCCATGAATACCATCAACAAAGAAATAACGACAACTGCTTTTCAAGACACTTCTTGGGCCAGGAAGTAGCAAAACAATATGATTTCTTACTTAATTTCGGCCACGGAAAACAGGCCCTTACACACTCACTGGCTGGCCATTTCACCAACTGCTTGCCATTTCACTGACTGCCCAATTCATTATATGGATATTGGCTGGGAGATCCACAACCACTTCTCGTTCGCTCGTGTTCTACCAACCAAAAAGGGGACCACCCAGACAGACAGCTTTTGGGTGGTTAGTTTTTGTTTGTTTTTTTTTCAAAGGACTCTTACAGCTATCTAAAATCACTAACAAAATTTTATGTTTGTCAATTCAAAGGTGGGCTGAAGACAGGATTCCTGAGAAACCCTGGTTATTAAATTGACTTAAAAGGAAAAAGAATTAATCTATTCATCTTCTAAGGATGTGTGAGAAATAGTATTGCCAGACTAACAAAAGTGATAAAAACAAAAAGTAACTAAACAAAATTGGCTAGACTATAAACCTGAATTTATTTAAATAATTTATTTATTTAAATTTAAAAGTTTTATTATAGTATCCTGTCAACAACTTTGGAGATCAGATATTAGAAGATACAATGAAAGCATAACATTCTAGAAGATCATCACTTCAATCTAAAATAATGCTCTGAATATTATAGTCTTCTGTAAACCACTTTGGAGATCAGTTTTTTAAGATATACTATGTGATATATATATATATATATTTCTTTTTCTATAGATGAATGGAATGGAAAATGTGACTGTGAAAAGCTTGATTCTGTGGAAACATAAGGATGCAACCAAAGATATAATTCCACCTGATCTTCCACCAACTTTCAAAGAAACATCCAAGAAAAAATTATGGGCAAGTTATTAGAAATAAAGTTCTCTTTTTTTATTTACTTTTAACCTGACTTATCTTTTCTTTTTTAAACTATTTGTCTTTTATTCTTATGCAGACAGTTTGGCTTAAAAGACACATGCGTCCCAAATGAGTGCCACATATCCTATGTCATTTCACCCCAAGTAAGGCGGGAGTGACATTAGCACACAATGGGGTACTGAGAGCGAGAGTAAAGAGGGGTGTTTGAGGAAAGGATATAGAGAAGGACAGGGATCAGAATCAAGGCATCAGAAGATGTCGATTGACATTACATTTGAATATTTGATGATTATAGCTATCATGGAAGCAAGTAGGAGGAAGAGAGTTCCACTGTAGGGAAGTGCGAGAAAAGAAGCTGTTGAAGTAGAAGAGGTGATTACATTTAACTATTTTGGCAGTGTAAGGATGAGACTGAGATGCCAACCTAGTAGCATGCTTAAATTCGTGTAGACGGGGCACTAGTGAAAGTAGAGCGGCAGATGTCATGAAAATATTTGTAGAAAAGGCAGAGGAAAGCCACATCACATATGTGAGAAAGTGACTGTAGTCAAAATGCCATGTTAGGACCTCCCAAGATATGATAGATCAGGACATCTCACATTGCATAACCGTCTCTGGATTTTGTGTAGGACTTCAAGATGAACAGTGGGGGCACCAGACCATATATGGCAACAGTATTCAATGCAAGGACAAATGATAGATTTGTAGATTTGATGGACGGACTTAGGCAAGAAAAACCCTCTGTTGTGACACAAACAACCAAATTTCCTTGCGGTAGAAGAAGCTACTGATTCAATGTAGTTGTTCCACCTCGGGTCAGTGGAGAACATGAGACCAAGAACGCGCAGAGAGATACGCTCTCATGGGGTCGGGCATCAGCTATGCTGATAGGAGGCAGGACGGTTTCTCTATGGTGGGTAAATGAGAGCAGTTTCGTTTTGGAGGCATTAAAGTTTACAAGCCATTTCCTACCCCAGTCAACCACAGATTGGAGGTCCTTTTTGAGACCTGCAGCCAGGTTAGTTTTTTCAGCAAATGCTGGGTTTAGACAGGAGTAAATAGTGGTGTCATCAGCATAGATGCCTACTGATGACATCAGGAAGATCTTTGATGAAGATCAGAAACAGTGTAGGACCCAGGATAGAGCTCTGGGGAACACCAGTGTTCGTATGAAAGGAACTGGAGGAGGACCTGTTTATTAACCTTTACCACACGAATATCTTTCTAGAATTGTTCCCCCTGCCACTGCATTTTTTTTGAGAGTGCAGAAACATGAACACCTACTGTTTTAAAATTGTTATAACTTTCTTTGTATTGTGCGTATAGATTTTAATTTTTGTACACTAATAAAAGAATGAATAAGTAATATTTTGATGTAATGCATTACGTTTTGCATTCCTGTTTTGACGTTGAAAGCAAAAAATTGAAACACGAAATAAAATAAGAGACGAAATCGCTAAAAAGGCTTTCATTTTGTCAAAAAAGTGATGTGTTTCCTCATACCTCATTTGCATACGAGAAGACACTAGGATTTGTTTGCTCTTTCTTTCACCCGACTCATATTTATTTGCCTCGTTGACAAATAGTTATTATTTCATCATTTATAAATAGACAAAATAATTCACCTTCAGAAAGGCTATCAGATATATCGACGGTCGCCAGTAGCTTCCAAAAAATTACTCAGGCATGGATGATAGTAGCCGCTAGTGGTCATCGTTGCTTTCCTACATGCCACTAGGATGGTTATCATCTCCGATCACTTCACCATCAATATCCACTTGAGTAAAGCCTTCAAAATCATCATTGGAGTCCGAATCAAAGAAAAACTCCTGAATAAAGGCTTTGTTGGATATTGATGCGGTCATTTTTGTTTACAAAATATTGTGAAAAAATTAACGAGGGTTTAATCGATGTTACACCTCGTGTAGAGTCTAGAAGAATTCAAAAAGGTGTTAGAAAACATAAGTTTAGCCTTCAGAGTCTGTCTATATTTCTGAGATGAGGTATTATGTACAGTATTTACATTAGTCGGACTATTGTCCTCATCTTTGTCGCCATATTTGTCACAACGTTTCGGCCGTTGTATGCTCCGGCCTTCTTCAGGTGGTTGGAATTTCGAACCAAACCCTTTATTTCGATCACTGGGGTAGACTGTTCTAGTTCCACGTGCCATGTTTGATGGATGTCAGTTATCAGTTATCTCCTGCTAATTTTCCCTCTGAAAGTTCTCCACTGCCTGAACCGGATATTGAACTCACACTCTTTGGGTCTGTCACTGGATCTAACCAACGCCTTTATCCACTGTGCCATGTGTCCTTAGCCTTATTCCAAAGGAGTAGAAGATGATTTCCAGCTTAAAATACCGGAAATAGTAGTTGATAAATGCTTGTTTATAGCAACCGTGTCAGGCGACAGAAGTCACCGATAGTAATAAGGGAGAGAATTCTATACTATTGTCGCCTGTAGTATGGTAACGGTTAAATGTAAGTTATTGGACAGTGCTAACCGAAACCCTAAGTATTTAGCCCTAATTGCATGGTCAACAACTTACTAATTATTACTGCATATCTAAATATTTTTACTCTTAAAAAAAAATAATTCCTGGGATTCTTCATTTTTGACAAAGCATTTAACTGATTGATTCTCCAACCTGTCTTGTATATGGCATCTGGCAAATTGTTTTTGTTGATATTTTATTGACACTACTAATATTTTGATTACTATCACAATTTTTAAGTATATATGGTATTTCTTGGTAAGTATAAGAATATACTAGTAGACTAGCAATTTAATGGTCACCCTAATTTTAATTTAATGCTAGCTGTAGAGTAACTAGCCATGGTTAAGTGTAATTGACAGAAATGCCCAACAAACAGAATTGGCAAACATTCTAATAAGCAATACCGACAGAAAGAAAAGAGCCAAAAATATGCAAGGCAAAGCATCGAGAAATTAAACCCATTTGCATTCTTTTCACAGTACTCTTTGCCATTGGGACAATTGTATGGATTTTATTACTTTTTTAAAATCATTTCAAGCCAAGCCAGGCAATAAAGCCACTAACTCACAAGGGGTTACTGGGTGTTAGAGAATATGAGAAAAACTACTATTAAGGAGAGAAGATAATAAAAGAACAAGAATTAAGAAGACAGAAGATAACGATTGACATTGCATTTAAATTTTTGAAGATCAAAGGCAATAAAGCCACTAGGACGCAAGGGGTTACTGAGTGTTAGAGAATATGAGAAAAACTACTATTAAGGAGAGAAGACAAACAAAAAGAATTAAGAACACAGAAGATAACAATTGACATTGCATTTAAATTTTCAAAGATCGACATTAATTGGAAAGCAAGAAGATGGAAAGGAGTTCCACAAGCAAGAAGTGCGATAAAAGAAACTGTTAACGTAGAACATAGGGTGATATCTAGCCATTTCAACTGAAAAAATGATGAGAGCTTATAATCAATCTAATACTGCACTTAAATTCATAAAGTCTAGGTACCAAATAGGAAAGCTCATCAGAACAATTACCATGAAAATATTTATAGAAAAGGCAGAGGGAAGCTATATTATGGCTTAAATTCATAAAGTCTAGGTACTAAAGAGGAAAGCTCATCAGAACAATTACCATGAAAATATTTATAGAAAAGGCAGAGGGAAGCTATATTATGGCTTAAATTCATAAAGTCTAGGTACTAAAGAGGAAAGCTCATCAGAACAATTAGCATGAAAGTATTTATAGAAAAGGCAGAGGGAAGCTATATTATGGCTTAAATTCATAAAGTCTAGGTACTAAAGAGGAAAGCTCATCAGAACAATTACCATTAAAATATTCATAGAAAAGTCAGAGGGAAGCTGTATTATGGCTTAAATTCATAAAGTCTAGGTACCAAAGAGGAAAGCTCATCAGAACAATTACCATGAAAATATTTCTAGAAAAGTCAGAGGGAAGCTGTATTATGGCTTAAATTCATAAAGTCTAGGTACCAAAGAGGAAAGCTCATCAGAACAATTACCATTAAAATATTTATAGAAAAGGCAGACGGAAGCTATATTATGGCTTAAATTCATAAAGTCAAGGTACCAAAGAGGAAAGCTCATCAGAACAATTACCATTAAAATATTTATAGAAAAGGCAGAGGGAAGCTATATTATGGCTTAAATTCATAAAGTCTAGGTACCAAAGAGGAAAGCTCATCAGAACAATTACCATGAAAATATTTCTAGAAAAGTCAGAGGGAAGCTGTATTATGGCTTAAATTCATAAAGTCTAGGTACCAAAGAGGAAAGCTCATCAGAACAATTACCATTAAAATATTTATAGAAAAGGCAGAGGGAAGCTATATTATGGCTTAAATTCATAAAGTCTAGGTACCAAAGAGGAAAGCTCATCAGAACAATTACCATGAAAATATTTCTAGAAAAGTTAGAGGGAAGCTGTATTATGGCTTAAATTCATAAAGTCTAGGTACCAAAGAGGAAAGCTCATCAGAACAATTACCATTAAAATATTTATAGAAAAGGCAGACGGAAGCTATATTATGGCTTAAATTCATAAAGTCTAGGTACCAAAGAGGAAAGCTCATCAGAACAATTACCATGAAAATATTTCTAGAAAAGTCAGAGGGAAGCTGTATTATGGCTTAAATTCATAAAGTCTAGCTACCAAAGAGGAAAGCTCATCAGAACAATTACCATTAAAATATTTATAGAAAAGGCAGAGGGAAGCTATATTATGGCTTAAATTCATAAAGTCTAGGTACCAAAGAGGAAAGCTCATCAGAACAATTACCATTAAAATATTCATAGAAAAAGGCAGACGGAAGCTATATTATGGCTTAAATTCATAAAGTCTAGGTACCAAAGAGGAAAGCTCATCAGAACAATTACCATTAAAATATTTATAGAAAAGGCAGAGGGAAGCTATATTATGGCTTAAATTCATAAAGTCTAGGTACCAAAGAGGAAAGCTCATCAGAACAATTAGCATGAAAATATTTATAGAAAAGGCAGAGGGAAGGTATATTATGGCTTAAATTCATCAAGTCTAGGTACCAAAGAGGAAAGCTCATCAGAACAATTAGCATGAAAATATTTATAGAAAAGGCAGAGGGAAGGTATATTATGGCTTAAATTCATAAAGTCTAGGTACCAAAGAGAAAAGCTCATCAGAACAATTAGCATGAAAATATTTATAGAAAAGGCAGAGGGAAGGTATATTATGGCTTAAATTCATCAAGTCTAGGTACCAAAGAGGAAAGCTCATCAGAACAATTAGCTTGAAAATATTTCTGGAAAAGGCAGAGGGAAGCTATATTATGGCTTAAATTCATCAAGTCTAGGTACCAAAGAGGAAAGTTCATCAGAACAATTAGCATGAAAATATTTATAGAAAAGGCAGAGGGAAGCTATATTATGGCTTAAATTCATAAAGTCTAGGTACCAAAGAGGAAAGCTCATCAGAACAATTACCATTAAAATATTTATAGAAAAGGCAGAGGGAAGCTATATTATGGCTTAAATTCATAAAGTCTAGGTACCAAAGAGGAAAGCTCATCAGAACAATTAGCATGAAAATATTTATAGAAAAGGCAGAGGGAAGCTATATTATGGCTTAAATTCATAAAGTCTAGGTACCAAAGAGGAAAGCTCATCAGAACAATTACCATTAAAATATTTATAGAAAAGGCAGAGGGAAGCTATATTATGGCGTAAATTCATAAAGTCTAGGTACCAAAGAGGAAAGCTCATCAGAACAATTAGCATGAAAATATTTATAGAAAAGGCAGAGGAAAGCTATATTATGGCTTAAATTCATAAAGTCTAGGTACCAAAGAGGAAAGTTCATCAGAACAATTAGCATGAAAATATTTATAGAAAAGGCTGAGGGAAGCTATATTATGGCTTAAATTCATAAAGTCTAGCTACCAAAGAGGAAAGCTCATCAGAACAATTAGCATGAAAATATTTATAGAAAAGGCAGAGGGAAGCTATATTATGGCTTAAATTCATAAAGTCTAGGTACCAAAGAGGAAAGCTCATCAGAACAATTACCATTAAAATATTTATAGAAAAGGCAGAGGGAAGCTATATTATGGCTTAAATTCATAAAGTCTAGGTACCAAAGAGGAAAGCTCATCAGAACAATTACCATTAAAATATTTATAGAAAAGGCAGAGGGAAGCTATATTATGGCTTAAATTCATAAAGTCTAGCTACCAAAGAGGAAAGCTCATCAGAACAATTAGCATGAAAATATTTATAGAAAAGGCAGAGGGAAGCTATATTATGGCTTAAATTCATAAAGTCTAGCTACCAAAGAGGAAAGCTCATCAGAACAATTAGCATGAAAATATTTATAGAAAAGGCAGACGGAAGCTATATTATGGCTTAAATTCATAAAGTCTAGGTACCAAAGAGGAAAGCTCATCAGAACAATTAGCATGAAAATATTTATAGAAAAGGCTGAGGGAAGCTATATTATGGCTTAAATTCATAAAGTCTAGGTACCAAAGAGGAAAGCTCATCAGAACAATTAGCATGAAAATATTTATAGAAAAGGCAGAGGGAAGCTATATTATGGCTTAAATTCATAAAGTCTAGCTACCAAAGAGGAAAGCTCATCAGAACAATTACCATTAAAATATTTATAGAAAAGGCAGAGGGAAGCTATATTATGGCGTAAATTCATCAAGTCTAGGTACCAAAGAGGAAAGCTCATCAGAACAATTAGCATGAAAATATTTATAGAAAAGGCAGAGGAAAGCTATATTATGGCTTAAATTCATAAAGTCTAGGTACCAAAGAGGAAAGTTCATCAGAACAATTAGCATGAAAATATTTATAGAAAAGGCTGAGGGAAGCTATATTATGGCTTAAATTCATAAAGTCTAGCTACCAAAGAGTAAAGCTCATCAGAACAATTAGCATGAAAATATTTATAGAAAAGGCAGAGGGAAGCTATATTATGGCTTAAATTCATAAAGTCTAGGTACCAAAGAGGAAAGCTCATCAGAACAATTACCATTAAAATATTTATAGAAAAGGCAGAGGGAAGCTATATTATGGCTTAAATTCATAAAGTCTAGGTACCAAAGAGGAAAGCTCATCAGAACAATTACCATTAAAATATTTATAGAAAAGGCAGAGGGAAGCTATATTATGGCTTAAATTCATAAAGTCTAGCTACCAAAGAGGAAAGCTCATCAGAACAATTAGCATGAAAATATTTATAGAAAAGGCAGAGGGAAGCTATATTATGGCTTAAATTCATAAAGTCTAGCTACCAAAGAGGAAAGCTCATCAGAACAATTAGCATGAAAATATTTATAGAAAAGGCAGACGGAAGCTATATTATGGCTTAAATTCATAAAGTCTAGCTACCAAAGAGTAAAGCTCATCAGAACAATTAGCATGAAAATATTTATAGAAACGGCAGAGGGAAGCTATATTATGGCTTAAATTCATAAAGTCTAGGTACCAAAGAGGAAAGCTCATCAGAACAATTAGCATGAAAATATTTATAGAAAAGGCTGAGGGAAGCTATATTATGGCTTAAATTCATAAGGTCTAGGTACCAAAGAGGAAAGCTCATCAGAACAATTAGCATGAAAATATTTATAGAAAAGGCTGAGGGAAGCTATATTATGGCTTAAATTCATAAAGTCTAGGTACCAAAGAGGAAAGCTCATCAGAACAATTAGCATGAAAATATTTATAGAAAAGGCAGAGGGAAGCTATATTATGGCTTAAATTCATAAAGTCTAGCTACCAAAGAGGAAAGCTCATCAGAACAATTAGCATGAAAATATTTATAGAAAAGGCAGAGGGAAGCTATATTATGGCTTAAATTCATAAAGTCTAGGTATCAAAGAGGAAAGCTCATCAGAACAATTAGCATGAAAATATTTATAGAAAAGGCTGAGGGAAGCTATATTATGGCTTAAATTCATAAAGTCTAGGTACCAAAGAGGAAAGCTCATCAGAACAATTAGCATGAAAATATTTATAGAAAAGGCTGAGAGAAGCTATATTATGGCTTAAATTCATAAAGTCTAGGTACCAAAGAGGAAAGCTCATCAGAACAATTAGCATGAAAATATTTATAGAAAAGGCTGAGGGAAGCTATATTATGGCTTAAATTCATAAAGTCTAGGTACCAAAGAGGAAAGCTCATCAGAACAATTAGCATGAAAATATTTATAGAAAAGGCTGAGGGAAGCTATATTATGGCTTAAATTCATAAAGTCTAGCTACCAAAGAGGAAAGCTCATCAGAACAATTAGCATGAAAATATTTATAGAAAAGGCAGACGGAAGCTATATTATGGCTTAAATTCATAAAGTCTAGCTACCAAAGAGTAAAGCTCATCAGAACAATTAGCATGAAAATATTTATAGAAAAGGCAGAGGGAAGCTATATTATGGCTTAAATTCATAAAGTCTAGGTACCAAAGAGGAAAGCTCATCAGAACAATTAGCATGAAAATATTTATAGAAAAGGCTGAGGGAAGCTATATTATGGCTTAAATTCATAAAGTCTAGGTACCAAAGAGGAAAGCTCATCAGAACAATTAGCATGAAAATATTTATAGAAAAGGCAGAGGTAAGCTATATTATGGCTTAAATTCATAAAGTCTAGGTACCAAAGAGGAAAGTTCATCAGAACAATTAGCATGAAAATATTTATAGAAAAGGCAGAGGGAAGCTATATTATGGCTTAAATTCATAAAGTCTAGGTACCAAAGAGGAAAGCTCATCAGAACAATTAGCATGAAAATATTTATAGAAAAAGGCAGACGGAAGCTATATTATGGCTTAAATTCATAAAGTCTAGGTACCAAAGAGGAAAGCTCATCAGAACAATTAGCATGGAAATATTCATAGAAAAAGGCAGAGGGAAGCTATATTATGGCTTAAATTCATAAAGTCTAGGTACCAAAGAGGAAAGCTCATCAGAACAATTAGCATGGAAATATTTATAGAAAAAGGCAGACGGAAGCTATATTATGGCTTAAATTCATAAAGTCTAGGTACCAAAGAGGAAAGCTCATCAGAACAATTAGCATGGAAATATTCATAGAAAAAGGCAGAGGGAAGCTATATTATGGCTTAAATTCATAAAGTCTAGCTACCAAAGAGGAAAGCTCATCAGAACAATTAGCATGAAAATATTTATAGAAAAGGCAGAGGGAAGCTATATTATGGCTTAAATTCATAAAGTCTAGGTACCAAAGAGGAAAGCTCATCAGAACAATTAGCATGAAAATATTTATAGAAAAAGGCAGACGGAAGCTATATTATGGCTTAAATTCATAAAGTCTAGGTACCAAAGAGGAAAGCTCATCAGAACAATTAGCATGGAAATATTCATAGAAAAAGGCAGAGGGAAGCTATATTATGGCTTAAATTCATAAAGTCTAGGTACCAAAGAGGAAAGCTCATCAGAACAATTAGCATGAAAATATTTATAGAAAAGGCAGAGGGAAGCTATATTATGGCTTAAATTCATAAAGTCTAGGTACCAAAGAGGAAAGCTCATCAGAACAATTAGCATGGAAATATTTATAGAAAAAGGCAGACGGAAGCTATATTATGGCTTAAATTCATAAAGTCTAGGTACCAAAGAGGAAAGCTCATCAGAACAATTAGCATGGAAATATTCATAGAAAAAGGCAGAGGGAAGCTATATTATGGCTTAAATTCATAAAGTCTAGCTACCAAAGAGGAAAGCTCATCAGAACAATTAGCATGAAAATATTTATAGAAAAGGCAGAGGGAAGCTATATTATGGCTTAAATTCATAAAGTCTAGGTACCAAAGAGGAAAGCTCATCAGAACAATTAGCATGAAAATATTTATAGAAAAAGGCAGACGGAAGCTATATTATGGCTTAAATTCATAAAGTCTAGGTACCAAAGAGGAAAGCTCATCAGAACAATTAGCATGAAAATATTTATAGAAAAGGCTGAGGGAAGCTATATTATGGCTTAAATTCATAAAGTCTAGGTACCAAAGAGGAAAGCTCATCAGAACAATTACCATTAAAATATTTATAGAAAAGGCAGACGGAAGCTATATTATGGCTTAAATTCATAAAGTCTAGGTACCAAAGAGGAAAGCTCATCAGAACAATTAGCATGAAAATATTTATAGGAAAAGGCAGACGGAAGCTATATTATGGCTTAAATTCATCAAGTCTAGGTACCAAAGAGGAAAGCTCATCAGAACAATTAGCATGAAAATATTTATAGAAAAGGCAGAGGGAAGCTATATTATGGCTTAAATTCATAAAGTCTAGGTACCAAAGAGGAAAGCTCATCAGAACAATTAGCATGAAAATATTTATAGAAAAGGCAGAGGGAAGCTATATTATGGCTTAAATTCATCAAGTCTAGGTACGAAAGAGGAAAGCTCATCAGAACAATTAGCATGAAAATATTTATAGAAAAGGCAGAGGGAAGCTATATTATGGCTTAAATTCATCAAGTCTAGGTACCAAAGAGGAAAGCTCATCAGAACAATTAGCATGAAAATATTTATAGAAAAGGCAGAGGGAAGCTATATTATGGCTTAAATTCATCAAGTCTAGGTACCAAAGAGGAAAGCTCATCAGAACAATTAGCATGAAAATATTTATAGAAAAAGGCAGACGGAAGCTATATTATGGCTTAAATTCATAAAGTCTAGGTGCCAAAGAGGAAAGCTCATCAGAACAATTAGCATGAAAATATTTATAGAAAAGGCTGAGGGAAGCTATATTATGGCTTAAATTCATAAAGTCTAGGTACCAAAGAGGAAAGCTCATCAGAACAATTACCATTAAAATATTTATAGAAAAGGCAGACGGAAGCTATATTATGGCTTAAATTCATAAAGTCTAGGTACCAAAGAGGAAAGCTCATCAGAACAATTAGCATGAAAATAGTTATAGTAAAGGCAGAGGGAAGCTATATTATGGCTTAAATTCATAAAGTCTAGGTACCAAAGAGGAAAGCTCATCAGAACAATTAGCATGAAAATATTTATAGAAAAGGCAGAGGGAAGCTATATTATGGCTTAAATTCATCAAGTCTAGGTACCAAAGAGGAAAGCTCATCAGAACAATTAGCATGAAAATATTTATACAAAAGGCAGAGGGAAGCTATATTATGGCTTAAATTCATAAAGTCTAGGTACCAAAGAAGAAAGCTCATCAGAACAATTAGCATGAAAATATTTATAGAAAAGGCAGAGGGAAGCTATATTATGGCTTAAATTCATAAAGTCTAGGTACCAAAGAGGAAAGCTCATCAGAACAATTAGCATGAAAATATTTATAGAAAAAGGCAGACGGAAGCTATATTATGGCTTAAATTCATAAAGTCTAGGTACCAAAGAGGAAAGCTCATCAAAACAATTAGCATGAAAATATTTATAGAAAAGGCTGAGGGAAGCTATATTATGGCTTAAATTCATAAAGTCTAGGTACCAAAGAGGAAAGCTCATCAGAACAATTAGCATGAAAATATTTATAGGAAAAGGCAGACGGAAGCTATATTATGGCTTAAATTCATCAAGTCTAGGTACCAAAGAGGAAAGCTCATCAGAACAATTAGCATGAAAATATTTATAGAAAATGCAGAGGGAAGCTATATTATGGCTTAAATTCATCAAGTCTAGGTACCAAAGAGGAAAGCTCATCAGAACAATTACCATGAAAATATTTATAGAAAAGGCAGAGGGAAGATATATTATGGCTTAAATTCATAAAGTCTAGGTACCAAAGAGGAAAGCTCATCAGAACAGTTACCATGAAAATATTTATAGTAAAGACAGAGGGAAGCTATATTATGGCTTAAATTCATAAAGTCTAGGTACCAAAGAGGAAAGCTCATCAGAACAATTACCATGAAAATATTTATAGAAAAGGCAGAGGGAAGCTATATTATGGCTTAAATTCATCAAGTCTAGGTACCAAAGAGGAAAGCTCATCAGAACAATTACCATGAAAATATTTATAGTAAAGACAGAGGGAAGCTATATTATGGCTTAAATTCATAAAGTCTAGGTACCAAAGAGGAAAGCTCATCAGAACAATTACCATGAAAATATTTATAGTAAAGACAGAGGGAAGCTATATTATGGCTTAAATTCATAAAGTCTAGGTACCAAAGAGGAAAGCTCATCAGAACAATTACCATGAAAATATTTATAGAAAAGGCAGAGGGAAGCTATATTATGGCTTAAATTCATAAAGTCTAGGTACCAAAGAGGAAAGCTCATCAGAACAATTACCATGAAAATATTTATAGTAAAGACAGAGGGAAGCTATATTATGGCTTAAATTCATAAAGTCTAGGTACCAAAGAGGAACGCTCATCAGAACAATTACCATGAAAATATTTATAGAAAAGGCTGAGGGAAGCTATATTATGGCTTAAATTCATAAAGTCTAGGTACCAAAGAGGAAAGCTCATCAGAACAATTACCATGAAAATATTTATAGTAAAGACAGAGGGAAGCTATATTATAGCTTAAATTCATAAAGTCTAGGTACCAAAGAGGAAAGCTCATCAGAACAATTACAATGAAAATATTTATAGAAAAGGCAGAGGGAAGCTATATTATGGCTTAAATTCATCAAGTCTAGGTACCAAAGAGGAAAGCTCATCAGAACAATTACCATGAAAATATTTATAGAAAAGGCAGAGGGAAGCTATATTATGGCTTAAATTCATAAAGTCTAGGTACCAAAGAGGAAAGCTCATCAGAACAATTACCATGAAAATATTTATAGTAAAGACAGAGGGAAGCTATATTATGGCTTAAATTCATCAAGTCTAGGTACCAAAGAGGAAAGCTCATCAGAACAATTAGCATGAAAATATTTATACAAAAGGCAGAGGGAAGCTATATTATGGCTTAAATTCATAAAGTCTAGGTACCAAAGAGGAAAGCTCATCAGAACAATTAGCATGAAAATATTTATAGAAAAGGCAGAGGGAAGCTATATTATGGCTTAAATTCATCAAGTCTAGGTACCAAAGAGGAAAGCTCATCAAAACAATTAGCATGAAAATATTTATAGAAAAGGCTGAGGGAAGCTATATTATGGCTTAAATTCATAAAGTCTAGGTACCAAAGAGGAAAGCTCATCAGAACAATTAGCATGAAAATATTTATAGGAAAAGGCAGACGGAAGCTATATTATGGCTTAAATTCATCAAGTCTAGGTACCAAAGAGGAAAGCTCATCAGAACAATTAGCATGAAAATATTTATAGAAAAGGCAGAGGGAAGCTATATTATGGCTTAAATTCATCAAGTCTAGGTACCAAAGAGGAAAGCTCATCAGAACAATTACCATGAAAATATTTATAGAAAAGGCAGAGGGAAGCTATATTATGGCTTAAATTCATAAAGTCTAGGTACCAAAGAGGAAAGCTCATCAGAACAGTTACCATGAAAATATTTATAGTAAAGACAGAGGGAAGCTATATTATGGCTTAAATTCATAAAGTCTAGGTACCAAAGAGGAAAGCTCATCAGAACAATTACCATGAAAATATTTATAGAAAAGGCAGAGGGAAGCTATATTATGGCTTAAATTCATCAAGTCTAGGTACCAAAGAGGAAAGCTCATCAGAACAATTACCATGAAAATATTTATAGTAAAGACAGAGGGAAGCTATATTATGGCTTAAATTCATAAAGTCTAGGTACCAAAGAGGAAAGCTCATCAGAACAATTACCATGAAAATATTTATAGTAAAGACAGAGGGAAGCTATATTATGGCTTAAATTCATAAAGTCTAGGTACCAAAGAGGAAAGCTCATCAGAACAATTACCATGAAAATATTTATAGAAAAGGCAGAGGGAAGCTATATTATGGCTTAAATTCATAAAGTCTAGGTACCAAAGAGGAAAGCTCATCAGAACAATTACCATGAAAATATTTATAGTAAAGACAGAGGGAAGCTATATTATGGCTTAAATTCATAAAGTCTAGGTACCAAAGAGGAAAGCTCATCAGAACAATTACCATGAAAATATTTATAGAAAAGTCTGAGGGAAGCTATATTATGGCTTAAATTCATAAAGTCTAGGTACCAAAGAGGAAAGCTCATCAGAACAATTACCATGAAAATATTTATAGTAAAGACAGAGGGAAGCTATATTATGGCTTAAATTCATAAAGTCTAGGTACCAAAGAGGAAAGCTCATCAGAACAATTACCATGAAAATATTTATAGAAAAGGCTGAGGGAAGCTATATTATGGCTTAAATTCATAAAGTCTAGGTACCAAAGAGGAAAGCTCATCAGAACAATTACCATGAAAATATTTATAGTAAAGACAGAGGGAAGCTATATTATAGCTTAAATTCATAAAGTCTAGGTACCAAAGAGGAAAGCTCATCAGAACAATTACAATGAAAATATTTATAGAAAAGGCAGAGGGAAGCTATATTATGGCTTAAATTCATCAAGTCTAGGTACCAAAGAGGAAAGCTCATCAGAACAATTACCATGAAAATATTTATAGAAAAGGCAGAGGGAAGCTATATTATGGCTTAAATTCATAAAGTCTAGGTACCAAAGAGGAAAGCTCATCAGAACAATTACCATGAAAATATTTATAGTAAAGACAGAGGGAAGCTATATTATGGCTTAAATTCATCAAGTCTAGGTACCAAAGAGGAAAGCTCATCAGAACAATTAGCATGAAAATATTTATACAAAAGGCAGAGGGAAGCTATATTATGGCTTAAATTCATAAAGTCTAGGTACCAAAGAGGAAAGCTCATCAGAACAATTAGCATGAAAATATTTATAGAAAAGGCAGAGGGAAGCTATATTATGGCTTAAATTCATCAAGTCTAGGTACCAAAGAGGAAAGCTCATCAAAACAATTAGCATGAAAATATTTATAGAAAAGGCTGAGGGAAGCTATATTATGGCTTAAATTCATAAAGTCTAGGTACCAAAGAGGAAAGCTCATCAGAACAATTAGCATGAAAATATTTATAGGAAAAGGCAGACGGAAGCTATATTATGGCTTAAATTCATCAAGTCTAGGTACCAAAGAGGAAAGCTCATCAGAACAATTAGCATGAAAATATTTATAGAAAAGGCAGAGGGAAGCTATATTATGGCTTAAATTCATCAAGTCTAGGTACCAAAGAGGAAAGCTCATCAGAACAATTACCATGAAAATATTTATAGAAAAGGCAGAGGGAAGCTATATTATGGCTTAAATTCATAAAGTCTAGGTACCAAAGAGGAAAGCTCATCAGAACAGTTACCATGAAAATATTTATAGTAAAGACAGAGGGAAGCTATATTATGGCTTAAATTCATAAAGTCTAGGTACCAAAGAGGAAAGCTCATCAGAACAATTACCATGAAAATATTTATAGAAAAGGCAGAGGGAAGCTATATTATGGCTTAAATTCATCAAGTCTAGGTACCAAAGAGGAAAGCTCATCAGAACAATTACCATGAAAATATTTATAGTAAAGACAGAGGGAAGCTATATTATGGCTTAAATTCATAAAGTCTAGGTACCAAAGAGGAAAGCTCATCAGAACAATTACCATGAAAATATTTATAGTAAAGACAGAGGGAAGCTATATTATGGCTTAAATTCATAAAGTCTAGGTACCAAAGAGGAAAGCTCATCAGAACAATTACCATGAAAATATTTATAGAAAAGGCAGAGGGAAGCTATATTATGGCTTAAATTCATAAAGTCTAGGTACCAAAGAGGAAAGCTCATCAGAACAATTACCATGAAAATATTTATAGTAAAGACAGAGGGAAGCTATATTATGGCTTAAATTCATAAAGTCTAGGTACCAAAGAGGAAAGCTCATCAGAACAATTACCATGAAAATATTTATAGAAAAGTCTGAGGGAAGCTATATTATGGCTTAAATTCATAAAGTCTAGGTACCAAAGAGGAAAGCTCATCAGAACAATTACCATGAAAATATTTATAGTAAAGACAGAGGGAAGCTATATTATGGCTTAAATTCATAAAGTCTAGGTACCAAAGAGGAAAGCTCATCAGAACAATTACAATGAAAATATTTATAGAAAAGGCAGAGGGAAGCTATATTATGGCTTAAATTCATAAAGTCTAGGTACCAAAGAGGAAAGCTCATCAGAACAATTACCATGAAAATATTTATAGAAAAGGCAGAGGGAAGCTATATTATGGCTTAAATTCATAAAGTCTAGGTACCAAAGAGGAAAGCTCATCAGAACAATTACCATGAAAATATTTATAGTAAAGACAGAGGGAAGCTATATTATGGCTTAAATTCATAAAGTCTAGTTACCAAAGAGGAAAGCTCATCAGAACAATTACCATGAAAATATTTATAGAAAAGGCAGAGGGAAGCTATATTATGGCTTAAATTCATAAAGTCTAGGTACCAAAGAGGAAAGCTCATCAGAACAATTACCATGAAAATATTTATAGAAAAGGCAGAGGGAAGCTATATTATGGCTTAAATTCATCAAGTCTAGGTACCAAAGAGGAAAGCTCATCAGAACAATTACCATGAAAATATTTATAGAAAAGGCAGAGGGAAGCTATATTATGGCTTAAATTCATAAAGTCTAGGTACCAAAGAGGAAAGCTCATCAGAACAATTACCATGAAAATATTTATAGTAAAGACAGAGGGAAGCTATATTATGGCTTAAATTCATAAAGTCTAGGTACCAAAGAGGAAAGCTCATTAGAACAATTAGCATGAAAATATTTATAGAAAAAGGCAGACGGAAGCTATATTATGGCTTAAATTCATAAAGTCTAGCTACCAAAGAGGAAAGCTCATCAGAACAATTAGCATGAAAATATTTATAGAAAAGGCAGAGGGAAGCTATATTATGGCTTAAATTCATAAAGTCTAGGTACCAAAGAGGAAAGCTCATCAGAACAATTAGCATGAAAATATTTATAGAAAAGGCAGAGGGAAGCTATATTATGGCTTAAATTCATAAGGTCTAGGTACCAAAGAGGAAAGCTCATCAGAACAATTAGCATGAAAATATTTATAGAAAAGGCAGAGGGAAGCTATATTATGGCTTAAATTCATAAAGTCTAGCTACCAAAGAGGAAAGCTCATCAGAACAATTACCATTAAAATATTTATAGAAAAGGCTGAGGGAAGCCATATTATGGCTTAAATTCATAAAGTCTAGGTACCAAAGAGGAAAGCTCATCAGAACAATTAGCATGAAAATATTTATAGAAAAGGCAGAGGGAAGCTATATTATGGCTTAAATTCATAAAGTCTAGCTACCAAAGAGGAAAGCTCATCAGAACAATTACCATGAAAATATTTATAGAAAAAGGCTGAGGGAAGCCATATTATGGCTTAAATTCATAAAGTCTAGGTACCAAAGAGGAAAGCTCATCAGAACAATTAACATGAAAATATTTATAGTAAAGGCTGAGGGAAGCTATATTATGGCTTAAATTCATAAAGTCTAGGTACCAAAGAGGAAAGCTCATCAGAACAATTAGCTTGAAAATATTTCTAGAAAAGGCACAGGGAAGCTATATTATGACTTAAATTCATAAAGTCTAGGTACCAAAGAGGAAAGCTCATCAGAACAATTACCATTAAAATATTTATAGAAAAAGGCAGAAGGAAGCTATATTATGGCTTAAATTCATAAAGTCTAGCTACCAAAGAGGAAAGCTCATCAGAACAATTACCATGAAAATATTTATAGAAAAAGGCTGAGGGAAGCCATATTATGGCTTAAATTCATAAAGTCTAGGTACCAAAGAGGAAAGCTCATCAGAACAATTAACATGAAAATATTTATAGTAAAAGCTGAGGGAAGCTATATTATGGCTTAAATTCATAAAGTCTACGTACCAAAGAGGAAAGCTCATCAGAAGAATTAGCATGAAAATATTCATAGTAAAGACAGAGGGAAGCTATATTATGGCTTAAATTCATAAAGTCTAGGTACCAAAGAGGAAAGCTCATCAGAACAATTACCATTAAAATATTTATAGAAAAGGCAGACGGAAGCTATATTATGGCTTAAATTCATAAAGTCTAGGTACCAAAGAGGAAAGCTCATCAGAACAATTAGCATGAAAATATTTATAGAAAAGGCTGAGGGAAGCTATATTATGGCTTAAATTCATAAAGTCTAGGTAGCAAAGAGGAAAGCTCATCAGAACAAGTAGCATGAATATATTTATAGAAAAGGCTGAGGGAAGCTATATTATGGCTTAAATTCATAAAGTCTAGGTACCAAAGAGGAAAGCTCATCAGAACAATTAGCATGAAAATATTTATAGAAAAGGCAGAGGGAAGCTATATTATGGCTTAAATTCATAAAGTCTAGGTACCAAAGAGGAAAGCTCATCAGAACAATTAGCATGAAAATATTTATAGAAAAGGCTGAGGGTAGCTAAATTATGGCTTAAATTCATAAAGTCTAGGTACCAAAGAGGAAAGCTCATCAGAACAATTAGCATGAAAATATTTATAGAAAAGGCTGAGGGAAGCTATATTATGGCTTAAATTCATAAAGTCTAGTTACCAAAGAGGAAAGCTCATCAGAACAATTAGCATGGAAATATTCATAGAAAAAGGCAGAGGGAAGCTATATTATGGCTTAAATTCATAAAGTCTATGTACCAAAGAGGAAAGCTCATCAGAACAATTAGCATGGAAATATTCATAGAAAAAGGCAGAGGGAAGCTATATTATGGCTTAAATTCATCAAGTCTAGGTACCAAAGAGGAAAGCTCATCAGAACAATTAGCATGGAAATATTCATAGAAAAAGGCAGAGGGAAGCTATATTATGGCTTAAATTCATCAAGTCTAGGTACCAAAAAGGAAAGCTCATCAGAACAATTAGCATGAAAATATTTATAGAAAAGGCAGAGGGAAGCTATATTATGGCTTAAATTCATAAAGTCTAGTTACCAAAGAGGAAAGCTCATCAGAACAATTAGCATGGAAATATTCATAGAAAAAGGCAGAGGGAAGCTATATTATGGCTTAAATTCATAAAGTCTAGTTACCAAAGAGGAAAGCTCATCAGAACAATTAGCATGGAAATATTCATAGAAAAAGGCAGAGGGAAGCTATATTATGGCTTAAATTCATAAAGTCTAGCTACCAAAGAGGAAAGCTCATCAGAACAATTAGCTTGAAAATATTTATAGAAAAGGCTGAGGGAAGCTATATTATGGCTTAAATACATAAAGTCTAGCTACCAAAGAGTAAAGCTCATCAGAACAATTAGCATGAAAATATTTATAGAAAAGGCAGAGGGAAGCTATATCATGGCTTAAATTCATAAAGTCTAGGTACCAAAGAGGAAAGCTCATCAGAACAATTACCATTAAAATATTTATAGAAAAAGGCTGAGGGAAGCCATATTATGGCTTAAATTCATAAAGTCTAGGTACCAAAGAGGAAAGCTCATCAGAACAATTACCATTAAAATATTTATAGAAAAAGGCTGAGGGAAGCCATATTATGGCTTAAATTCATAAAGTCTAGGTACCAAAGAGGAAAGCTCATCAGAACAATTAGCTTGAAAATATTTATAGGAAAGGCAGACGGAAGCTATATTATGACTTAAATTCATAAAATCTAGGTACCAAAGAGGAAAGCTCATCAGAACAATTGGCTTGAAAATATTTCTAGAAAAGGCACAGGGAAGCTATATTATGGCTTAAATTCATAAAGTCTAGGTACCAAAGAGGAAAGCTCATCAGAACAATTAGCATGGAAATATTCATAGAAAAAGGCAGAGGGAAGCTATATTATGGCTTAAATTCATAAAGTCTAGGTACCAAAGAGGAAAGCTCATCAGAACAATTAGCATGAAAATATTTCTAGAAAAGGCAGAGGGAAGCTATATTATGGCTTAAATTCATAAAGTCTAGGTACCAAAGAGGAAAGCTCATCAGAACAATTAGCTTGAAAATATTTATAGTAAAGGCTGAGGGAAGCTATATTATGGCTTAAATTCATAAAGTCTAGCTACCAAAGAGGAAAGCTCATCAGAACAATTACCATTAAAATATTCATAGAAAAAGGCTGAGGGAAGCCATATTATGGCTTAAATTCATAAAGTCTAGCTACCAAAGAGGAAAGCTCATCAGAACAATTACCATTAAAATATTTATAGAAAAGGCAGAGGGAAGCTATATTACGGCTTAAATTCATAAAGTCTAGCTACCAAAGAGGAAAGCTCATCAGAACAATTACCATGAAAATATTTATAGAAAAGGCAGAGGGAAGCTATATTATGGCTTAAATTCATAAAGTTTAGGTACCAAAGAGGAAAGCTCATCAGAACAATTAGCATGAAAATATTTATAGAAAAGGCTGAGGGAAGCTATATTATGGCTTAAATTCATAAAGTCTAGGCATCAAAGGGGAAAGCTCATCAGAACAATTAGCATGAAAATATTCATAGAAAAGGCTGAGGGAAGCTATATTATGGCTTAAATTCATAAAGTCGAGCTACCAAAGAGGAAAGCTCATCAGAACAATTACCATGAAAATATTTCTAGAAAAGGCAGAGGGAAGCTATATTACGGCTTAAATTCATAAAGTCTAGCTACCAAAGAGGAAAGCTCATCAGAACAATTACCATGAAAATGTTTATAGAAAAAGGCTGAGGGAAGCCATATTATGGCTTAAATTCATAAAGTCTAGGTACCAAAGAGGAAAGCTCATCAGAACAATTAGCTTGAAAATATTTCTAGAAAAGGCACAGGGAAGCTATATTATGGCTTAAATTCATAAAGTCTAGGTAGCAAAGAGGAAAGCTCAGCAGAACAATTACCATTAAAATATTCATGGAAAAAGGCAGAGGGAAGCTATATTATGGCTTAAATACATAAAGTCTAGCTACCAAAGAGGAAAGCTCATCAGAACAATTACCATGAAAATATTTATAGAAAAAGGCTGAGGGAAGCCATATTATGGCTTAAATTCATAAAGTCTAGGTACCAAAGAGGAAAGCTCATCAGAACAATTACCATTAAAATATTCATAGAAAAAGGCAGAGGGAAGCTATATTATGGCTTAAATTCATAAAGTCTAGGTACCAAAGAGGAAAGCTCATCAGAACAATTAGCATGAAAATATTCATAGAAAAAGGCAGAGGGAAGCTATATTATGGCTTAAATTCATAAAGTCTAGGTACCAAAGAGGAAAGCTCATCAGAACAATTAGCTTGAAAATATTTATAGGAAAGGCAGACGGAAGCTATATTATGACTTAAATTCATAAAATCTAGGTACCAAAGAGGAAAGCTCATCAGAACAATTGGCTTGAAAATATTTCTAGAAAAGGCACAGGGAAGCTATATTATGGCTTAAATTCATAAAGTCTAGGTACCAAAGAGGAAACCTCATCAGAACAATTAGCATGGAAATATTCATAGAAAAAGGCAGAGGGAAGCTATATTATGGCTTAAATTCATAAAGTCTAGGTACCAAAGAGGAAAGCTCATCAGAACAATTAGCATGAAAATATTTCTAGAAAAGGCAGAGGGAAGCTATATTATGGCTTAAATTCATAAAGTCTAGGTACCAAAGAGGAAAGCTCATCAGAACAATTAGCTTGAAAATATTTATAGTAAAGGCTGAGGGAAGCTATATTATGGCTTAAATTCATAAAGTCTAGCTACCAAAGAGGAAAGCTCATCAGAACAATTACCATTAAAATATTCATAGAAAAAGGCTGAGGGAAGCCATATTATGGCTTAAATTCATAAAGTCTAGCTACCAAAGAGGAAAGCTCATCAGAACAATTACCATTAAAATATTTATAGAAAAGGCAGAGGGAAGCTATATTACGGCTTAAATTCATAAAGTCTAGCTACCAAAGAGGAAAGCTCATCAGAACAATTACCATGAAAATATTTATAGAAAAGGCAGAGGGAAGCTATATTATGGCTTAAATTCATAAAGTCTAGGTACCAAAGAGGAAAGCTCATCAGAACAATTAGCATGAAAATATTTATAGAAAAGGCTGAGGGAAGCTATATTATGGCTTAAATTCATAAAGTCTAGGCATCAAAGGGGAAAGCTCATCAGAACAATTAGCATGAAAATATTCATAGAAAAGGCTGAGGGAAGCTATATTATGGCTTAAATTCATAAAGTCGAGCTACCAAAGAGGAAAGCTCATCAGAACAATTACCATGAAAATATTTCTAGAAAAGGCAGAGGGAAGCTATATTACGGCTTAAATTCATAAAGTCTAGCTACCAAAGAGGAAAGCTCATCAGAACAATTACCATGAAAATGTTTATAGAAAAAGGCTGAGGGAAGCCATATTATGGCTTAAATTCATAAAGTCTAGGTACCAAAGAGGAAAGCTCATCAGAACAATTAGCTTGAAAATATTTCTAGAAAAGGCACAGGGAAGCTATATTATGGCTTAAATTCATAAAGTCTAGGTAGCAAAGAGGAAAGCTCAGCAGAACAATTACCATTAAAATATTCATGGAAAAAGGCAGAGGGAAGCTATATTATGGCTTAAATACATAAAGTCTAGCTACCAAAGAGGAAAGCTCATCAGAACAATTACCATGAAAATATTTATAGAAAAAGGCTGAGGGAAGCCATATTATGGCTTAAATTCATAAAGTCTAGGTACCAAAGAGGAAAGCTCATCAGAACAATTACCATTAAAATATTCATAGAAAAAGGCAGAGGGAAGCTATATTATGGCTTAAATTCATAAAGTCTAGGTACCAAAGAGGAAAGCTCATCAGAACAATTAGCATGAAAATATTCATAGAAAAAGGCAGAGGGAAGCTATATTATGGCTTAAATTCATAAAGTCTAGGTACCAAAGAGGAAAGCTCATCAGAACAATTACCATTAAAATATTCATAGAAAAAGGCAGAGGGAAGCTATATTATGGCTTAAATTCATAAAGTCTAGGTACCAAAGAGGAAAGCTCATCAGAACAATTAGCTTGAAAATATTTATAGTAAAGGCAGAGGGACGCTATATTACGGCTTAAATTCATAAAGTCTAGCTACCAAAGAGGAAAGCTCATCAGAACAATTAGCATGAAAATATTTATAGAAAAGGCTGAGGGAAGCTATATTATGGCTTAAATTCATAAAGTCTAGGCACCAAATGGGAAAGCTCATCAGAACAATTAGCATGAAAATATTTATAGAAAAGGCTGAGGGAAGCTATATTATGGCTTAAATTCATAAAGTCTAGCTACCAAAGAGGAAAGCTCATCAGAACAATTACCATGAAAATATTTATAGAAAAGGCAGAGGGAAGCTATATTACGGCTTAAATTCATAAAGTCTAGCTACCAAAGAGGAAAGCTCATCAGAACAATTACCATTAAAATATTTATAGAAAAAGGCAGAGGGAAGCTATATTATGGCTTAAATTCATAAAGTCTAGCTACCAAAGAGGAAAGCTCATCAGAACAATTACCATGAAAATATTTCTAGAAAAGGCAGAGGGAAGCTATATTACGGCTTAAATTCATAAAGTCTAGCTACCAAAGAGGAAAGCTCATCAGAACAATTAGCATGAAAATATTTATAGAAAAGGCTGAGGGAAGCTATATTATGGCTTAAATTCATAAAGTCTAGCTACCAAAGAGGAAAGCTCATCAGAACAATTACCATGAAAATATTTATAGAAAAGGCAGAGGGAAGCTATATTACGGCTTAAATTCATAAAGTCTAGCTACCAAAGAGGAAAGCTCATCAGAACAATTACCATGAAAATATTTCTAGAAAAGGCAGAGAGAAGCTATATTATGGCTTAAATTCATAAAGTCTAGCTACCAAAGAGGAAAGCTCATCAGAACAATTACCATGAAAATATTTATAGAAAAAGGCTGAGGGAAGCCATATTATGGCTTAAATTCATAAAGTCTAGGTACCAAAGAGGAAAGCTCATCAGAACAATTACCATTAAAATATTCATAGAAAAAGGCAGAGGGACGCTATATTACGGCTTAAATTCATAAAGTCTAGCTACCAAAGAGGAAAGCTCATCAGAACAATTAGCATGAAAATATTCATAGAAAAAGGCAGAGGGAAGCTATATTATGGCTTAAATACATAAAGTCTAGCTACCAAAGAGGAAAGCTCATCAGAACAATTACCATGAAAATATTTATAGAAAAAGGCTGAGGGAAGCCATATTATGGCTTAAATTCATAAAGTCTAGGTACCAAAGAGGAAAGCTCATCAGAACAATTACCATGAAAATATTCATAGAAAAAGGCAGAGGGAAGCTATATTATGGCTTAAATTCATAAAGTCTAGGTACCAAAGAGGAAAGCTCATCAGAACAATTACCATGAAAATATTCATAGAAAAAGGCAGAGGGAAGCTATATTATGGCTTAAATTCATAAAGTCTAGGTACCAAAGAGGAAAGCTCATCAGAACAATTACCATTAAAATATTCATAGAAAAAGGCAGAGGGACGCTATATTACGGCTTAAATTCATAAAGTCTAGCTACCAAAGAGGAAAGCTCATCAGAACAATTAGCATGAAAATATTCATAGAAAAAGGCAGAGGGAAGCTATATTATGGCTTAAATACATAAAGTCTAGCTACCAAAGAGGAAAGCTCATCAGAACAATTACCATGAAAATATTTATAGAAAAAGGCTAAGGGAAGCCATATTATGGCTTAAATTCATAAAGTCTAGGTACCAAAGAGGAAAGCTCATCAGAACAATTACCATGAAAATATTCATAGAAAAAGGCAGAGGGAAGCTATATTATGGCTTAAATTCATAAAGTCTAGGGACCAAAGAGGAAAGCTCATCAGAACAATTACCATGAAAATATTTCTAGAAAAGGCAGAGGGACGCTATATTACGGCTTAAATTCATAAAGTCTAGCTACCAAAGAGGAAAGCTCATCAGAACAATTAGCATGAAAATATTTATAGAAAAGGCTGAGGGAAGCTATATTACGGCTTAAATTCATAAAGTCTAGCTACCAAAGAGGAAAGCTCATCAGAACAATTACCATTAAAATATTTATAGAAAAAGGCAGAGGGAAGCTATATTATGGCTTAAATTCATAAAGTCTAGGTACCAAAGAGGAAAGCTCATCAGAACAATCAGCATGAAAATATTTATAGAAAAAGGCAGAGGGAAGCTATATTATGGCTTAAATTCATAAAGTCTAGCTACCAAAGAGGAAAGCTCATCAGAACAATTACCATGAAAATATTCATAGAAAAAGGCAGAGGGAAGCTATATTATGGCTTAAATTCATAAAGTCTAGCTACCACAGAGGAAAGCTCATCAGAACAATTACCATGAAAATATTTCTAGAAAAGGCAGAGGGAAGCTATATTACGGCTTAAATTCATAAAGTCTAGCTACCAAAGAGGAAAGCTCATCAGAACAATTACCATGAAAATATTTCTAGAAAAGGCAGAGAGAAGCTATATTATGGCTTAAATTCATAAAGTCTAGGTACCAAAGAGGAAAGCTCATCAGAACAATTACCATGAAAATATTCATAGAAAAAGGCAGAGGGAAGCTATATTATGGCTTAAATTTATAAAGTCTAGGTACCAAAGAGGAAAGCTCATCAGAACAATTAGCTTGAGAATATTTCTAGAAAAGGCACAGGGAAGCTATATTATGGCTTAAATTCATAAAGTCTATGTACCAAAGAGGAAAGCTCATCAGAACAATTAGCATGGAAATATTTATAGAAAAGGCAGAGGGAAGCTATATTATGGCTTAAATTCATAAAGTCTAGGTACCAAAGAGGAAAGCTCATCAGAACAATTAGCATGAAAATATTTATAGAAAAGGCAGAGGGAAGCTATATTATGGCTTAAATTCATAAAGTCTAGTTACCAAAGAGGAAAGCTCATCAGAACAATTAGCATGGAAATATTCATAGAAAAAGGCAGAGGGAAGCTATATTATGGCTTAAATTCATAAAGTCTAGGTACCAAAGAGGAAAGCTCATCAGAACAATTAGCATGAAAATATTTATAGAAAAGGCAGAGGGAAGCTATATTATGGCTTAAATTCATAAAGTCTAGTTACCAAAGAGGAAAGCTCATCAGAACAATTAGCATGGAAATATTCATAGAAAAAGGCAGAGGGAAGCTATATTATGGCTTAAATTCATAAAGTCTATGTACCAAAGAGGAAAACTCATCAGAACAATTAGCATGGAAATATTCATAGAAAAAGCCAGAGGGAAGCTATATTATGGCTTAAATTCATCAAGTCTAGGTACCAAAGAGGAAAGCTCATCAGAACAATTAGCATGAAAATATTTATAGAAAAGGCAGAGGGAAGCTATATTATGGCTTAAATTCATAAAGTCTAGTTACCAAAGAGGAAAGCTCATCAGAACAATTACCATGAAAATATTTATATAAAAAGGCTGAGGGAAGCCATATTATGGCTTAAATTCATAAAGTCTAGGTACCAAAGAGGAAAGCTCATCAGAACAATTACCATGAAAATATTCATAGAAAAAGGCAGAGGGAAGCTATATTATGGCTTAAATTCATAAAGTCTAGGGACCAAAGAGGAAAGCTCATCAGAACAATTACCATGAAAATATTTCTAGAAAAGGCAGAGGGACGCTATATTACGGCTTAAATTCATAAAGTCTAGCTACCAAAGAGGAAAGCTCATCAGAACAATTAGCATGAAAATATTTATAGAAAAGGCTGAGGGAAGCTATATTACGGCTTAAATTCATAAAGTCTAGCTACCAAAGAGGAAAGCTCATCAGAACAATTACCATTAAAATATTTATAGAAAAAGGCAGAGGGAAGCTATATTATGGCTTAAATTCATAAAGTCTAGGTACCAAAGAGGAAAGCTCATCAGAACAATCAGCATGAAAATATTTATAGAAAAAGGCAGAGGGAAGCTATATTATGGCTTAAATTCATAAAGTCTAGCTACCAAAGAGGAAAGCTCATCAGAACAATTACCATGAAAATATTCATAGAAAAAGGCAGAGGGAAGCTATATTATGGCTTAAATTCATAAAGTCTAGCTACCACAGAGGAAAGCTCATCAGAACAATTACCATGAAAATATTTCTAGAAAAGGCAGAGGGAAGCTATATTACGGCTTAAATTCATAAAGTCTAGCTACCAAAGAGGAAAGCTCATCAGAACAATTACCATGAAAATATTTCTAGAAAAGGCAGAGAGAAGCTATATTATGGCTTAAATTCATAAATTCTAGCTACCAAAGAGGAAAGCTCATCAGAACAATTACCATGAAAATATTTATAGAAAAAGGCTGAGGGAAGCCATATTATGGCTTAAATTCATAAAGTCTAGGTACCAAAGAGGAAAGCTCATCAGAACAATTACCATTAAAATATTCATAGAAAAAGGCAGAGGGAAGCTATATTATGGCTTAAATTCATAAAGTCTAGGTACCAAAGAGGAAAGCTCATCAGAACAATTACCATGAAAATATTTCTAGAAAAGGCTGAGGGAAGCTATATTATGGCTTAAATTCATAAAGTCTAGGTACCAAATGGGAAAGCTCATCAGAACAATTAGCATGAAAATATTTATAGAAAAGGCTGAGGGAAGCTATATTATGGCTTAAATTCATAAAGTCTAGCTACCAAAGAGGAAAGCTCATCAGAACAATTACCATGAAAATATTTATAGAAAAGGCTGAGGGAAGCTATATTACGGCTTAAATTCATAAAGTCTAGCTACCAAAGAGGAAAGCTCATCAGAACAATTACCATGAAAATATTCATAGAAAAAGGCAGAGGGAAGCTATATTATGGCTTAAATTCATAAAGTCTAGTTACCAAAGAGGAAAGCTCATCTGAACAATTAGCATGGAAATATTCATAGAAAAAGGCAGAGGGAAGCTATATTATGGCTTAAATTCATAAAGTCTAGGTACCAAAGAGGAAAGCTCATCAGAACAATTACCATGAAAATATTCATAGAAAAAGGCAGAGGGAAGCTATATTATGGCTTAAATTTATAAAGTCTAAGTACCAAAGAGGAAAGCTCATCAGAACAATTAGCTTGAGAATATTTCTAGAAAAGGCACAGGGAAGCTATATTATGGCTTAAATTCATAAAGTCTATGTACCAAAGAGGAAAGCTCATCAGAACAATTAGCATGGAAATATTTATAGAAAAGGCAGAGGGAAGCTATATTATGGCTTAAATTCATAAAGTCTAGGTACCAAAGAGGAAAGCTCATCAGAACAATTAGCATGAAAATATTTATAGAAAAGGCAGAGGGAAGCTATATTATGGCTTAAATTCATAAAGTCTAGTTACCAAAGAGGAAAGCTCATCAGAACAATTAGCATGGAAATATTCATAGAAAAAGGCAGAGGGAAGCTATATTATGGCTTAAATTCATAAAGTCTAGGTACCAAAGAGGAAAGCTCATCAGAACAATTAGCATGAAAATATTTATAGAAAAGGCAGAGGGAAGCTATATTATGGCTTAAATTCATAAAGTCTAGTTACCAAAGAGGAAAGCTCATCAGAACAATTAGCATGGAAATATTCATAGAAAAAGGCAGAGGGAAGCTATATTATGGCTTAAATTCATAAAGTCTAGTTACCAAAGAGGAAAGCTCATCAGAACAATTAGCATGGAAATATTCATAGAAAAAGGCAGAGGGAAGCTATATTATGGCTTAAATTCATAAAGTCTAGTTACCAAAGAGGAAAGCTCATCAGAACAATTAGCATGGAAATATTCATAGAAAATGGCAGAGGGAAGATATATTATGGCTTAAATTCATAAAGTCTAGGTACCAAAGAGGAAAGCTCATCAGAACAATTAGCATGAAAATATTCATAGAAAAAGGCAGAGGGAAGCTATATTATGGCTTAAATTCATAAAGTCTAGGTACCAAAGAGGAAAGCTCATCAGAACAATTAGCATGAAAATATTCATAGAAAAAGGCAGAGGGAAGCTATATTATGGCTTAAATTCATCAAGTCTAGGTACCAAAGAGGAAAGCTCATCAGAACAATTAGCATGAAAATATTTATAGAAAAGGCAGAGGGAAGCTATATTATGGCTTAAATTCATAAAGTCTAGTTACCAAAGAGGAATGCTCATCAGAACAATTAGCATGGAAATATTCATAGAAAAAGGCAGAGGGAAGCTATATTATGGCTTAAATTCATAAAGTCTAGGTACCAAAGAGGAAAGCTCATCAGAACAATTAGCATGGAAATATTCATAGAAAAAGGCAGAGGGAAGCTATATTATGGCTTAAATTCATAAAGTCTAGGTACCAACGAGGAAAGCTCATCAGAACAATTAGCATGAAAATATTTATAGAAAAGGGAGAGGGAAGCTATATTATGGCTTAAATTCATAAAGTCTAGTTACCAAAGAGGAAAGCTCATCAGAACAATTAGCTTGAGAATATTTCTAGAAAAGGCACAGGGAAGCTATATTATGGCTTAAATTCATAAAGTCTAGGTACCAAAGAGGAAAGCTCATCAGAACAATTAGCATGGAAATATTCATAGAAAAAGGCAGAGGGAAGCTATATTATGGCTTAAATTCATAAAGTCTAGGTACCAAAGAGGAAAGCTCATCAGAACAATTAGCATGAAAATATTTATAGAAAAGGCAGAGGGAAGCTATATTATGGCTTAAATTCATAAAGTCTAGTTACCAAAGAGGAAAGCTCATCAGAACAATTAGCATGGAAATATTCATAGAAAAAGGCAGAGGGAAGCTATATTATGGCTTAAATTCATCAAGTCTAGGTACCAAAGAGGAAAGCTCATCAGAACAATTAGCATGGAAATATTTATAGAAAAGGCAGAGGGAAGCTATATTATGGCTTAAATTCATAAAGTCTAGGTACCAAAGAGGAAAGCTCATCAGAACAATTAGAATGAAAATATTTATAGAAAAGGCAGAGGGAAGCTATATTATGGCTTAAATTCATAAAGTCTAGTTACCAAAGAGGAAAGCTCATCAGAACAATTAGCATGGAAATATTCATAGAAAAAGGCAGAGGGAAGCTATATTATGGCTTAAATTCATCAAGTCTAGGTACCAAAGAGGAAAGCTCATCAGAACAATTAGCATGGAAATATTCATAGAAAAAGGCAGAGGGAAGCTATATTATGGCTTAAATTCATCAAGTCTAGGTACCAAAGAGGAAAGCTCATCAGAACAATTAGCATGGAAATATTTATAGAAAAGGCAGAGGGAAGCTATATTATGGCTTAAATTCATAAAGTCTAGGTACCAAAGAGGAAAGCTCATCAGAACAATTAGCATGGAAATATTTATAGAAAAGGCAGAGGGAAGCTATATTATGGCTTAAATTCATAAAGTCTAGGTACCAAAGAGGAAAGCTCATCAGAACAATTAGCATGGAAATATTTATAGAAAAGGCAGAGGGAAGCTATATTATGGCTTAAATTCATAAAGTCTAGGTACCAAAGAGGAAAGCTCATCAGAACAATTAGCATGGAAATAGTTATAGAAAAGTCAGAGGGAAGCTATATTATGGCTTAAATTCATAAAGTCTAGGTACCAAAGAGGAAAGCTCATCAGAACAATTACCATTAAAATATTTATAGAAAAGGCAGACGGAAGCTATATTATGGCTTAAATTCATAAAGTCTAGGTACCAAAGAGGAAAGCTCATCAGAACAATTAGCATGAAAATATTTATAGAAAAGGCAGAGGGAAGCTATATTATGGCTTAAATTCATAAAGTCTAGTTACCAAAGAGGAAAGCTCATCAGAACAATTAGCATGGAAATATTCATAGAAAAAGGCAGAGGGAAGCTATATTATGGCTTAAATTCATAAAGTCTATGTACCAAAGAGGAAAGCTCATCAGAACAATTAGCATGAAAATATTTATAGAAAAGGCAGAGGGAAGCTATATTATGGCTTAAATTCATAAAGTCTAGTTACCAAAGAGGAAAGCTCATCAGAACAATTACCATGAAAATATTTATAGTAAAGGCTGAGGGAAGCTATATTATGGCTTAAATTCATAAAGTCTAGCTACCAAAGAGGAAAGCTCATCAGAACAATTACCATGAAAATATTTATAGAAAAAGGCTGAGGGAAGCCATATTATGGCTTAAATTCATAAAGTCTAGCTTCCAAAGAGGAAAGCTCATCAGAACAATTACCATTAAAATATTTATAGAAAAGGCAGAGGGAAGCTATATTACGGCTTAAATTCATAAAGTCTAGCTACCAAAGAGGAAAGCTCATCAGAACAATTACCATGAAAATATTTCTAGAAAAGGCAGAGGGAAGCTATATTATGGCTTAAATTCATAAAGTCTAGCTACCAAAGAGGAAAGATCATCAGAACAATTACCATTAAAATATTTCTAGAAAAGGGAGAGGGAAGCTATATTATGACTTAAATTCATAAAGTCTAGTTACCAAAGAGGAAAGCTCATCAGAACAATTAGCATGAAAATATTTCTAGAAAAGGGAGAGGGAAGCTATATTATGACTTAAATTCATAAAGTCTAGGTACCAAAGAGGAAAGCTCATCAGAACAATTAGCATGAAAATATTTCTAGAAAAGGGAGAGGGAAGCTATATTATGGCTTAAATTCATAAAGTCTAGGTACCAAAGAGGAAAGCTCATCAGAACAATTAGCATGAAAATATTCATAGAAAAAGGCAGAGGGAAGCTATATTATGGCTTAAATTCATAAAGTCTAGGTACCAAAGAGGAAAGCTCATCAGAACAATTACCATGGAAATATAGAAAAGACACAGGGAAGCTATGTTATGATTGTGGGAAAGAGACAGATGCTGAGATGCCAGGTCAGAACCAATAATATTGCAGATTCTTCTTTGGATTTTATCAGGATCGTGTAATTGCTTGGAAATTTTTATACACTCATCTATTGAAACTAGTATCCTCATCTTGGTTGTTATAGTCACTATGTTTCGGTCATTGTACCTTTAAGCCATCTTCAGGTGCCTTATATTTGGTAATTGCTTGGAAAATATACACTGATCTATTGAAACTAGTATCCTCATCTTGGTTGTTATTGTCACTATGTGTCTGTCATTACACCTTGGAGCCCTATTCAGGTGTCTCATACTTGGAAATTATAATCTGACCTAATAAAAAAAGGAAAATTCGTTAAATATTATAGTAGACTGGGCTCTCTAGCCTTGAGCTGCAAGCAGTCTCAGAGATGGAATCTCAGAATTCAAAACTTTGGAAATCAATGTTCTTTCAAGGAAATATGGTCAGTTCTTTGTACCACTCCAGACCGTATCTGACTCCTCCTGCTGTGCTTTATCTCTACAAGAACCAGATCAAACCGAAATTGGGGTATTGCTGCCATATCTGGACTGGAGCTGGACAATCCTCAGTTTCCACCTTTGAAAGATTCCTTCTACTGCATTTCATCTTTAAAAGAGCCAGATCAAACTAAAACTGGAGTATTACCAACATATCCGGGCTGGAGCCTGTCTAGTCCTTGCTTGCTTGTCTGGATAGAATACAGAAGCTTCTATGTGACCTGCGGATGGCTATTCTCTACCCTACAACCTATTTTCCCATAGACAATGTTGCAAGCCTCTTTATACTGTTCCACAAGTCCCGACCATTACTGTAAAGACTTGCCATGCCACACAAACCCGAACAAATCCTCGTTCTATTCCATGGAAGAAGTTCCGCTCCAACAGCTTCTTCCCTTTGTTGAAAAAACTCCCAATATTATGTTTTCCTGGTCACTACAATCTTAACATCTTCTAGGCTTATCCGTTATCTATCCTATCTAACCTCATAAACTGCACTTGTTACCGCCTCCTCCTCTGACTGCATCATGTTGAAACACCAATTCCCATACGAACACCAGAGTTAAGCAATGTTGAACCTGGTCAGTACCTAGACTGTTTGGGAATATCAGGTACTGTAAGCACGGGTGGTGTAATGGATAATGGCTCCGAATTGTTAAATGGGGAGCCGAGTTCCAATTCCCGTTAGGTTCGTTTGGGAAATGTATGAATCTACCTGTCATCGCCAACCCCCCCCCCCCCCCCAGCTATGAGTCATTTAGTAAGACTTGCACCACTAAACCGTTATCTCAAAAAAAGAAAAAAAATTCTTAAAATCTGAAAAAAATTTCCTGGCTTTAAAAAACTGCAAAGGGTTGATAATCCACAGAAAATGAATCAATCAATCCTCTTACGCTTATATAACATTGTTCAGTAACTCTCTACCTCGAGTGGCTCCTTGGGCCTTTATTGGGTAAATATAAATGTAAAGAAAATGTCATTGCAATTCACAGATAAAGAAATCTGTGAAGAGTCATGATTTCATATGTCTGAACTGAAGGGGCATAGTATTTACAGATCGTTACAGCTATTAGGGAGATGTGATTAAATATATTTTAATGTTTAAAAAATATTTATTCAGTATTATTGTTGTTTATTATTGTTATTCATTATTGGTGTTTTTATTTAAGTAATAAGCATTATAACATGTGGAAAAAGGAATTTTCAACAATATACGCATTTTTTTTTACCTATTTATGTTTATTTTTTACCTTACCAAAAAAACGACATTCTTGTACATGTAGTTATGGATACTATTATACATTAATTACTAATTTGTTTAATTAATAACTATTTGTGCTCAGTTGTTGACATTAGTAGCTATTTCCTGATGTGTTAAATTTTGGAATTTAATGCAATAATAAAAATTTAAATTTCATCTCTCTGATAGATGTCACAATCTGTTAATTAAAAGTAAATTATTAAATTAAATAGCAGGGTAGACTGGACTTTCTAGCCTTGGGTGGCAAGCAGTCTAAAAGATGGACTACTTCAAAACTGTGGAAAAGGCTATTCTATTTTTCAACAAGTCATGGCAATTCACAGACTATAAAGGAAGCTGTAGAGAGCCATGATTGTCTACATCTTGAAGGGACATGGCTTTTAATTAAAGTAAAATAGGCTTAATGGCAGGATAACTTTCTAGCCTTGGCTGTCAAGCAGTCTAAAAGAAAAAATATTCTGAATTCAAAACTGTCGAAAAGGCCATTCTATTTTCCAAGTAGTCATGGCTATTCACAGATAATAAAAGAAATAGTGGAGAGCCATGATCATTTATACCCAGGACATATTAATAAAATCTTGAAAAATCTTCAAATAAATTTTATTTTTTCATTTTCTTCCTCACCTGTCATGGGGTCTGGATTTAAATTTGTTTAACACTTGCAATAGGACACGATTCTAATATTTTACTAAAAAGACGACAAAAGGCTGAAATACACTGCAAAAATATTTATTACTGTAGCATTTGTTGACATGGATTAGTCATAGCTATGAATAAAGGCAAGCATGCAGACAGACCATGGAGTTGTTATTGATAGGATTGGTACTTTTAACACTGTAATTTTCTTTTCTTTTTTGCACTGCAACAACTACCTTCTTTGGTAGAATGAAAAACCCATCACATTCTTTGTCAATGAATAAATAAAAATTGTACTTGAATTGGTATTTAAAACCAAAATATTAGTGGAATTTTAAAAAAACGGAGGAAAAAAAAATAGGCATGAAATTGAAATTACTTTATAAATTTGACCGACGTTATCTGTTTATTTTTTTAAATTTCCTTCAGGGAAATGCAACCTATTTTTATTGGTGTCCATCTTATATCGATTCTGGTCTCTGTTTGCTAAGCACCGGGTTGTATATATATCAGTACAGGGTCTGATTCCACACTAACTAAGCCCAGTTTTTCAAAAAAACAAAAAAAAAAAAAAAAACGATAGGATTGCACCAAAACTAGGCATTAATTTTAAGGTTCAAATTTATAAAAGACCCCCCCCTGCAAAAAAGAAGAAAAAAAACTGTTTTTTTTAATATACCCAAACCCAAGAATGGCCTAGCATTCTAAATTTATTTTTCCCCAACTTTAATTTTTATTATTTAAGAAAGAAAAGATAATGTTTGCTTGTTTTTATCAGCAAAGAAACAATGTGCTCTTTTTGTGTTTTTTTTTTTTTTCATTTCTTGTCTCCATGATAATTAATAAAATAAATCAATGGTGAGTTTTTGTTTATTTCTAATCAAGAGAAAAAAAAAAAAAAAAAAAATTACAAAATGTCATCAATAATAATTGTAAAAATAATGTAGCCAGATTATTATAAGCCTGTATTTGGAAAGCAAAAAAAAAACAAAACTTCACAATATTCGGCCTGTGTAAGCACACAACAAATAGGAAACCTTTATCAATCTAACATGTTTCAATTTTAGTAAAGCTTAACCAGAGAATGAGATATGGAGAAAAAAAAAAAGAAAGAAATTCTGGTATTTTTTTGTTTAACCAATGAAAATCAAACGGCACAAAAATAAAAATACGAGAATTTCTTTCTTTTTTTTTCTCCATATCTCATTCTCTGGTTAAGCAGTACTAAAATTGAAACATGTTAGATTGATAAACGTTTCCTATTTGTTCATTATCTTATCGTTCTGTCGGATTCCAGTACATATTTGATCCCAACTCTCATATATATATATATATATATATATATATATATATATATATATATATATATAGATATATATAATTAAAATTGACTGTAACAGATTCAAATTTGATATCTTTGAGCTAAGATGTATTGCAGAAAGATGGTCAGAATTCAGTGGCTTCTTTTTGTCTCATTTCATATTCTATATTTCTAGAATCATTTCTTGCCAGCACTTTTTTTTTTCTTCCTAGGTAAAAAAATTCCAGGAATAGAAAGAGTCAAGCTGTCACCTTTCCATTCATGTTTTAGCTTAAAGAATTCTTGCCAGGATATGGTATTAGTTTAAACGAGGAATTTATTTTATCTTTCTTGGAGACACAAAGAGCTGTCTACATGGGGGACGGGGGGAATATTTTCTGAACTTTTATAAAATTTGTTTAATCGAAGCAGTTACAAGGGGATGCTGAAAAGTTCTCAGCTCAGCACACTTCTTAAAAACCAGTATTCTGATATTTTATCATTAAAATATCAATTTTTAGGAAGTGGGTTGGGTCAAGAACTTTTCAGCACAACCTCATATTTTAAGCACTTTAATATCATCATCATCATCATCATCTAAAATTATTCCCATTTTACAAAATCAAATTAAGAATAATTATTTGAAATGTCCAAACACTAGTAATATATTTTATTTAGCAATAAAAAAAGAGTTTAGTATTTTTTTAATTATTATTTAAAAATGCTGAAATTTGCAAAGGGAACAAAAAAAAATTTTTTTTTTTTTTTTGCTACAGTTAATATTTTGGCAAAATCATTTTTGTTTGAATTTTGTCCCCACCCCCAAAAATACTAATATTTACATATCTTGGGTCAGGGGTCATCTTCAAAATTTGAGATATAGAATGCTACATTTTTCATTTTTTTTTTTTTTTTTTTTTTAAATTTTTAAAAAGATTTTAAATTCTACTGGAGCTTTTGAAAGATTAGAAAAAGATTTTTCCTTTCTTTTTTTTTTCTTTGTTTGCGTGTGTGTGTGGGAGGGTGATAGTGGAATAAGAAAACTCTAATAAAAACCCCAAACAAGTAACAACTGTTTCTAACAACTGATTAAAACCTGTTCTAAAAATGTCAAGTAAGAAAAACAGAATTTTGTCATAAGAAAAACATTTTTGAAATAATTTTTAGCAAAATTAAAAAAAAAAAATTAGTATTATAAAAAAATAAAATTATCCAAATAAATAATTATCTTTTCATTTAATTTAAATTTTCACCTGCCAGTAAATTCAAAACTGATTCCAATTTTTTTTCTTTGTTTGTTTTTTTAGATTCATATTTTCCCTCATTTTCTAAGCTAGAAATATATTCATGCAAAAATAAAAGAAACAGACACTAATAAGAGCTAACTTAACGAGAGATTTTCAGAAAGCTACTAAGGATTTCTAGTGATATTTCCAAATTTTCATAAATACCTCCAACCCTTAGAAAACAGATTTACAAATTCCTGCATCAAGTTTGTTCTCTGTTTTTAATCAGGACTTGCTCAAAAAATTTACTTTTTTTTTTTTTTTTTAAGAAATAGTCAATATTTTTTTTTTTTTATTATTATTGTTTTACTTGATGAGTCCCTAAAACAGTTCTTGGCCATATGTGAGGGTTTGTCTAATTCCATATTTTTTATTTAACCTCTGACAAAAATGTCTGATAAAATTACCTACTGTTGTTTGATATTTCTTGACTTAAAGAGAAATCAAGACAGGATTTTTTTGATTTTTTTTTAATGAAAGCCACTAACTATAAAACATCTTTGTCATTTTTAATCAAATTTCACCCACACATAAAATCAAATCTGTAACAAAGGACAATAAACCCCGTTGTGGTGATAAACTTATAATCTGCAAATGATACAAGATGTATTTAAAACAAACTGTGTACTTTTTCTGAATTTCTAAAATAAATCTTGAATCTGTTCTGGCGAGCAAAGTTAACAACCAAGAATAACCCACTAGTTTGACTAATAATAACTAATAGTATTTTTAATTTTACATTAAATATGGCAAAGTTCATTCATTTTATTAACATTGACTTGAACAATTTAATGATTTCTAGAAAATTAATTTTATATTTGATGTTTCGCTAAATAAACCTCATCAAAACTTCAGTTGCCCACAAATATTTCAGCCAACTTTTATTTATTTTTGTCAGAGTTTAAATATTTGCCATTGTTCCCAATTTTTACTCTTTGTAACTTAGCACAATGCTTTAATTTGTCTAAGGTTCTGAGAGGAAGGATTTTCATTATTCCACACATTATTTGACTAATATCTTCATCTTTCTCTTGTTATTTATCAAAATGATTTGTCTAAAGTTCTGAGAAGAAGTCTTTTCATTATTTCACACATTATTTGATGAAGATCTTCATGGTTTGTGTTTTCAGCATTCAAATTTAAATCAATGTGGCTTTATTCCAGCTTCTTGTAATTTGAATGTTGACGTCTAAGTCACTTGAAAATATCAAACATAACACAAAGATGAATTAGATATCTGTTCATAATTGACTAAAAACTTCCAACAAATTAACTTTTTAAAAAACAAAAGAAACAAAAAATTCAACTTGTTACAAAATAATTATACTTATGCAGTTACTAGAAACCCTTGCATAACTACAGAATTCTCAAAACAACAAAAAATGAAAACATAATGAAATGGCAATTAAAATTTTAGAAACGATAGATTTGTCCTTAGGCAAATTGGGGGGGATAAATCTATTTGAGGTAAAGTCAAGCTTTTGAGATTGATGATGATAAAGTGTCCACAGGCGGCTAAAAACTGGACTGTTTGTTTTCAATATTCGCTATTTGGAAGGCAACACATTCAGGGTCCTAGTTTTAGCCAAATGGAAATATCATTTTCACTCCACTCCCCTTTTTGTGGTTATAAGATACTCCAGGGAGCAATGTGTAATAATGCACTTTTTTTAAAAAATTTTTATTTGTTTATTTTTCTTTCTTTCTTTCTTTATTTTTTTAAAATCTATTACCCTACTGCCTTATAGGCAACAGACCCCCGCTACCAGAAGTAAAGTTACCCCCCAGCAGTGAGTAAAGAATAAAGTCAAATTTTGGCCCAACTTAAACTCAGCCTACACTTTTGGTTTGAGTTGGCACAAAAACAGGTAAAGGAATTCATCGATGCCAAGAGCTTGCAACAAAAAACATATAAGTAGCGATAAAAATTTTATATATATATATATATATGTGTGTGTGTGTGTGTGTTTGATATATACAGAAAGAGTGTGATATACAAAACAACAGGGAGAATACATATAGATTTTTATATATGAAAACAATGCTAAGCACTTGAATGGCAAATTGGAAATCTTCTGTTTAACTCATTTCATCCTCAAGCAGGACTATATCAGATGAAATGTGTTTCACAAAATTTTTCCACTTTGTAATTCAATTTGTTGATACAAAAGAATAAAAATCAAAAACCAAGAGTCAAATAATTTATATGCACACACAAGACAAATACTGGAAAGTTCTCAGACTGAATTATATTCCCAAAGTCAGTACCATGATCTTCAGTAATTAAAATAACGATTTTAGGGAGTTGGGCTGAGAGTTTTTCAGTGCTGTCTGGTATGTGTTTTGAAATTTGTCATACAGAAAAAAAAGATGGCAATTTATAAAACAATAAAATCAAGTTCTGTATATAATGCTTTTTATAAATTCTGAAAGCAATAAACATTACATTCTGCTAGCATTTTTCTTAACTTTGCGAAATAATTGAACAATTTTCAAAAGAACCAGACAAATATCACAATATCACAGTTTCTATGAGAATGTAAAATTTGGCTTCCAAGCCATCGAAGAAACAAAGTATTTAAACAGAAAATAAGCTTTCTGCTCGGCCAAAACTGTTTTTGTTTTTCATCTCCTACAAGCTAGAAAAATAAAATGCAACCAAAAGTAAACAAAACATTGAGAAAATTAAAATTCATTTTTTTTTTATTCATTTCCTGTCTCATGTTCTTTATAACAAAACCAACTGAAAAATGAAATCTGTTAAGCAGAGAAATACCTTATTTCATAAGAGTGGGAAAGTAGTCTTTAATTCTTAAGACGATGACATGATCTCTGGTATCTAAGAATTATTCCAAAGAGGAAAGGAACCAATTGTCATATTTTGTCATTCAAATTACAAAAAAAAAAAAAAAAATCATAAATAAATGTTTAGCATTCCATGAATTGTCTGACAACAACTGAACTCTGCCTTTGTGTTGCTTTTGTTATTGAGATGTTTCGACCAATCCATTCTTCAGTTTTCTTCAGCTGTTAAATCCAGAAAGAAAGAGCAGGGTTCTCTCTGTCTCTTTTTTGATTTTTTTTTTAAAAAAAAAAAGAAAAGAAAAAGACAATATAACAAACAGAAAAATGCTAGATAATATATACTAATCGGCTTGGTTCATTCCCAGCAATGCAAGCCACATAGATTCCATTACTCATGTAACACTGGTGATTCTGTTTAACACACAAGAATGCTCTTTAGTTCCCTGCCTCTTGAGCAAAAAAAAATGCCTCTGTGTATGGAGCTTGTGAATTTGGGAATAAATTGAACTATTTTTTTTTTGTTTTCTTTTTTAATCATTTCACCCCCAAGCAAGACAAGAAAGCCACTAAGACGCAGGGGATTACTGAGAGTTAGAGAATATAAGAAACAAAAAAGAACCTTATTAAGGAGAGAGAACAATAAAAGAACAGGAATTAAAACGGATTAACAATGCATTTAAATCTTTGGAGGTCAAAGTTGACTGGAAAGTAAAAAGCCAATTCGTTAACAACATAAGTCAGTTCAGTCGCATATAAATAGATTAAAATAAAAAAGATGTAAAGACATTTTATGTGGAGTCTACGAGCCCCTATAATCAATAATCGCAAAGTAATTTATTTTTAGAATACAAATAATATAAAAATAGGTTGTTAAATTAGTTTTACATAAAAAAAAAAGGTCCTCTCTATATCAGTTGGCCTTTTATGTCTGACATTTATGTAACATAGATGAATATATATTTCTGCTACTTCCCTGATAACCATATCACACTTAAATTCACATTGTAGACCGACCGACCTGTCCTGACAGATAGTATATCTGAAAGAAGGCCAGAGAATGGACCAACCGAAAAAAGTGTAAAAAAAAAAAAAAAAAATACAACACAAAGAACTAGTTCAGTTTCTCAAAAAAAAAAAAAAAATCTTTGAATGATAATTCTTCTGAAAAACGAAAAAAAATTTTTTTTAAATAACTTACTTCATTTCTGGGGAAAAAAAATTCACACTCGACATTGGGCAGCATTTATAAAAAAAAAAACAAATATAAAAACAGCTTCTTTTTTTTTTCTTCTTCTCCCCCTCCCCCTTTATACTTGAATTGTACAATTGACCATTTGTTCATTGCCTGCATTTTAATTTGCTTATTTTTCTCCTCACTAGTTCTCCTGTCAGGTTACTAGGTTTCGTAGTATACTTTAAAAATCCCTTTCTTTCTCCAATCACTACATTAAGTATAGGTAAACAAAATATAGTGTCAGCAAAAGCAGCTGCTTCAGCCAAAAGAATCTTTAAACAGCATTCACATTAACAAAAATATTTGAAAATTGCAAAGTCATTTTTATTTTCAGGCTGCAGCAATAATGAAAAATAACAGTTAATCTTTTTCCAATTGAGTACCACCAGAACCATTTTTAAAATTTCCTTCATTACCTGTGGGATAGGATCAATTCACAAAGTGTTTATATATATATATATATTTATGTGTGTGTGTGTATTTGTATATGTATGTATGTATGTATGTTTTATATACATATATATATATATAATGAGGGTGTTATCAGCCCCACACATTTCCTAAAATCAATATTACAATGACGAAATATCAGGATACTGATTTTGGGAAGCAGGTTAAGTCAAGGATATATATATATATATATATATATATATATATATATACATATATATATATATATATATGATTTTTACTGGAAAGTTAATGATACACCATCATAATAAAGAATAAATTTTATCACCATTTAGAAAAGGAAAATGTTTAATTTTAAAATTTTAAAACTTTAATTCAAAATGTTTAGAACAAAAACCCTAGTCATAAGCTTAGCTTAGTCTGGCACAAGGCCAGTATAACAATGTGCACAGAGAGGATAGAACTTGCAAAAGCACAAAACAAAGCGATTATATTGATTAGAAGCAGTTTTATGTAAAGTAAGGGGCTAGCCTGGATATTCAGGTTACATCATGGTTAGTGGCTTGAAAAGAGAAACTGAGTTCAAACTCTGTGCAAGTTGTTACATTCACTTTTGCAAAAATATCCTCGGCAATGGTATGAATCCATCTCTTCTCCTCCCAGCTATGGGTTAAATAGCAGAGCTAATTGGGCTCTCTTAGCTTAAGAAATAACTCTAAATTCAAAACCAGCCTGGAGGAGGGAATGACCTCCATCAGGTTATCTTGCCTTATACACCCCTATATCCATTGCCCCTACAATCTTAACAGGTTACAGAACTTGTGACATAACAAAGGTACAGGCCACTGAAAAATCACAGGTCAGGTTTTATAAACAATGCCAGATTGGCGATGATTGTTAACTTAAAAAAAAAACAACAAAAAAACCCCTTCAGTCTTAAGTTTTATATTTATACTTTGGCCTACATCAGTCGTAATTAACAATGGATACAGCAGAACAAACAAAAAGCATAATTTGAAATTGCATAATGACAAAAATTCCGATAACTTGATATTTCCAAAACGATTGCATTTGTCTGCAAGACTGGCTTGTTAAATATAACTCTAGAAGTTTCCAATTGTAATCTAGCACAAGGCCAAAAGGATTGGCGAATCAAAATTACTGCATTAATATAATCTGAGAGAAACCATTACTCTATGACAGGTGCAAGTAGTTGATGTTTACTTTGCTTCATCTGGCACAAGGCTAAAATATTAGAGTACTCAAGGAGGATAGTACTCATAAAAGAATCATTGACTTACAAGATTCATTTTCTGTTGCTCTCTAGCAGGTACCATATATATTAAGATGATCTTTGCCTGGCAATGGCCTGCAAAGCTAATGTGTTATCAATCACTCTATAGCAAGCTCTCTTTTGTAGCTGTTTTTCTAGAAATTGAATATTCTTCCCCCTCCCGAATCAAAGAGATTTGTCAAAATTTATAAGGAAAGAATTTGTTGTTATCTATTCTTTATTATAAAAGTGTTTAATCTAACTTTTATTATTGATATTAGAAGATTGTACATTTCTTTTGGTGGTGGGAGGCACCTTAAAAATATCAGGGGTCACCAAAGTGGTTGATACTGACCCCCATGTCTTTAGAGAAACTATCCATTAGGTTGATAAAATGCCTGAGGGGTCAATAAATAACTTATGGTGACTAATAACTTAAACTCCTCAATTTCCAGTCATATACCAAATACCTTGGGCACCTCGAGGCGGTGTAATGGTTAGCAAGCTTGTCATACTAGAAAAATTATGACTGAGTAGTGAGTTCGATCCTCACTGGGTGCCCCCCCTACTTTCGGCCTTGTGCCACATCTAAACTATGCTTGGAAAATCACTATACCAATGCCTTTGCCCATCTTTCCCATTAATGATGTCACCCAATTTAATTAAAAAGGAGATTTTTATTACCTGTATTATCTATGAGACTTTTTCTCATTATTTTTATTATTCAAACAAGCAGGTCTTGTATAGAAATAAAGATTAAAAAAGCAAAATGTAAAGTTAAAATGAATCTTATTGAGAAACTGTAAGGAAGGAAAAAAAAAGTAAAGGAATTTCTACCCTTAAATAAAAAAAGAACAGGGGGTCCCCGAAAAAAGTCACTGTCTTCTAATAAATACGTCTAATATAGGAAGAGAAATAGACTGAACAAAATGTAATGCTAAAATGAATCTTATCAAGAATAAAGGAAGGAAAAAAAGGTAACGGAATTTCTACCCTTAAATTAAAAAAAATGATTATTGAGATTTTTTTGTATATGGCTAGGGCTCGATGCGGGATCGATTCTATGCAGGGGTCAATAGACTAAAATGTTTCGGAATGCATATATACATAAAATATACCCAAAATATGTATACACTTAAACAGTTTTCTTTTTGCAGTGTCTTTAATTACTGCATTTTTTTCCTTCAAAGATGTTTAGGTACTTTTTGTATTTCGAAGGCTTGAAATGGTTCAATATACGTCATATATTAAATAAAATATTACAATGAACAAGTGTCATATGAGACATATATTAATCCCCTGAACCCTAAAACCTGACCACTTACTCATATTCTATTCCTGGACATTTCGGGTAATTTCACTATTTTAAGGCCTGTCTGTAACAAAAATTAGCAATGAAGAAAAGTAAACGGTTAGCACAAAGTTTCTCATATGAACAGCCTAATTTTAAGTCTTAGTCTGTATAATTCTTTTTGGTAATTAGAGGCTGGAGTGTTTTACCAGTAAACTAGTACTATAAGTTCTATGGTTCAAAATAGTATTTACTTATATAAATTTTAAAGCGGAAATATTGTTTATAAAAAGACAGCTCAGCTAGAAACAAGAAAATATTTTAGTGAAGATGAGAACGTCTACCACAGCGTGACCAGGTTGCATATTTGTTTATATTACTTTCAGCCTTATCTTGAGCTGATTCAATCTTGGGTCTAATAAGATCTTGATCAAAGAGTGAAATTTAAGTTTGATCTACCTGAGCCTTCCTGCAAGGATCAACCTCAGGCTCAACTGAAGCTGATCCCTTGTTGATTATTAATTTCTGCTCTTTCTTGAGCCGATTCAAGAAGCTCGGGTGTAATGATAAGATCTGGATCAAAAAGAGCAATTTTCAGATTGATCTACAGCCAAAGCTGAGCTTTTGTTTCTATTCATTTCTCCTCTTTCTTGAGCTGATTCAAGCTCAAGTGTGATGCTGAGATCTTGATCAAAAAGAAAGACTTCAGATTGATTCAGGTTGCATATTCAAATTAAATTATTTATTTAGCATATTGAAACAAAATTGGATCTATGAATAAATAAAGAGATTTCTGGCAAAAAACTGATAAAAATTGAAATCTACCAAACAGATGTCCATATAAATCGGCAGTTTGTTTGGTTTTTTTATCATTTTTAATTTTTTAAAAAAAATGACCAGATTTACAAAAAATATACTTTTGAATTTTTTGTTTAAGTTTTTTATTTATAATTATTATTTTGTTCAATTTTTTAATATATATATATATATATATATATATATATAATTTTTTACAATTTTTTTTGAAAGATTTTTTTTATTTTACAATTTTTTTTTATTTTTTAAAATTATTTCTGGGGAAATTTGTTTTTGTCATAATTTTAGATTATTTTCATTATCACAATTTAGTTTGTTTATTAATTTTTAAATTTTTTTTATTTCATTTTTCCAAAATGCCGATTTATATTTTTTTCCATCACTTTGGTCCATGTTTGTTTTTTGTTGTTTTTTTTTGGGGGGTGAGGGTGTTTTTAAGAAAATTTTGCTATTTTTTTTTTAGATTTTTTTGTTTTTTTTTCTCAAAGCAGAAATTTTTTTATTTATTTATCAATTCAATTTCTTTTTCTTATTTCATTCTAAATCCTCAAATATCATTTGAAAGGCTCAAGAACCAAAACAAAAGGGGAAAAAAAAAAAACTCCTTTCCCAAAAAAAAATCAAAGAAAATAAACTGGAACAATTCTAGAAGGCAGCGCTGAAGATTTCTCAGCCTATTCCATTCCAAAAATCAATATTTTAATATTTGAAATACTGATTTTGGATAGCGGCTTAGACCTGAGAACGTTTCAACACACCTTCTATAACCATAACCCTATCAAGCTAAAGATGAGCAACACTATTTTGTTATTTATTAATCATACCTTAGTCAGACATGATAATAATGGGGGAGAGGAAGATTGTGTTGCACCAATCTTCCAAGTGGGGAAGGTCTGCCTGCCTTGATAATTAGCATTTTATTAGCTTAGTCCAGTGCAAGACCAATAGCAGGGAATAAGCAATAGAAAGGTTTTGTTAAACAAATTTTCCAGCAGCAGAGTGGGCCTACCTGCTTTTAAAAACAGCATTTAAAGTCTTGGATTGGAGACCCACTGACCTCTAGCACAGAGTGAGAAATATGCAATTTTGTTAGCTAAAGACAAGCTTATAACTTTTTTCTTTTCTTTATTTTTTTTTTTCTTTTTTGATACCTTTGGACAAGTCTGTTCTCAGCAATTATTTCTATTTTGAATGATTTATTTTATTTTTTTTTTAAAATCAGATTAAAAAAATGAAGACAAATTTTCTGCAAATTATAGACAGCCTGTTGCAAAACATTTACCAATGTGTCACATTGTCAAGACTTTTTATCGAGGCTATATTAAAAAAAAAATTGAAATCCTTTTTAGAATGACATTTTTGAAACAAGAAATGTAACTTGTCACTTTACCATCAATTACTTGATCTTTGCCAAAAGATTATTTCAAATATTTTCTAAGACCTTGAAATCAAACACAATGTCCATATTTTTGATGGTTTATAAGATTCATTGCCCTATTTTACAGTATTATGGAATTAGGCTAGGGACAAGTACTGATAGTCTATGGCATCTGGGTAAACATTAGCCTAGCAGATACCTCCACTTCACATAGAAGACTTCCCTTATTTACATTTAATATTCCAGTATTATGGAGTTAGGCTAGGGACAAGTACTGATAGTCTATGGCATCTGGGTAAACATTAGCCTACCAGATACCTCCACTTCATATAGAAGACTTCCCTTATTTACATTTAATATTCCAGTATTATGGAGTTAGGCTAGGGACAAGTACTGATAGTCTATGGCATCTGGGTAAACATTAGCCTACCAGATACCTCCACTTCACATAGAAAACTTCCCTAATTTACATTTAAAATTCCAGTATTATGGAGGTAGGCTAGGGACAAGTACTGATAGTCTATGGCATCTGGGTAAACATTAGCCTATCACGTAGCTCAAATTAAGATATATGATAAAGGAAATATTTGGGGAGCCATTTTGTGGAAAAAATTGATTTTCTACAGTAACTTGGTAGTATTTTTGTTTGCAATAAGCTCTTCATATTATAAACCTGCAGTCATTATTGTGTGTCCTTTCGTCATTTAGAATTAAATTTCTTTGGTCAGAAATCAAAATCTGATAAGAAGGTAAGTAGATAAGTAAATAGAATAGAAAAGAAAAAATATTTAAGATCAGCTTCATCCTAGAAAAGAAGATTACTTTTTTGTTTTAGCCACAGGAAAAAAAAAAAAAGAGGCATATGAAAAATCCTCACATGGCCACTGAGAGAGAGAGAGAGAGAGAGAGATATACACAAGTGGCTACATCAGGGCTGAGTTTTTCAAATCCCTAAGTGAAGAGCAGATGTATGTATTTGCTAATTGATAGAGACTTAGGTTAAACTCACCCCAGCTTCTGTGTAACCCAAAGCTATGGGAAGTTGTAGAAATACCATTCTCTCTGTTTAGCAATTCACATAACAGAATTTTTTTTTTTTTTTTTGAAAGCCCTACTTGGTTAATCACAAAATAAGGATTGCCAGACTTAGTAAACCACTGCTCGTTCTGTGAGGCCCCCTAAGCTATGGGAAACTGTCAAAGTTTTATTTGGCAATTGAGGGTAAAGATCCTCACACACTCTTCACCACTGTTAAAGTTTTCAGAGACCCATTCAGAGTATGAGGCTGGGGGGGGGCATAATCTAATACTTAAATCCAACCCTAGATGGTTACCAAAGTGCTATCCCCTCAAAGTTGCTGGGGTTAGTTACAAGCCAAAGACAGATTAACTTGTTTTTAACTGCATGTAAAATTTTCAAAATCACAGGGTTTGTCAGGGATGGGGTGAATAGCGATCAGTTTTGTTTTGTTTTTTTTGGGTTTTTTTTGGTTCTTTTTTTTAAGGGTATTTTTGGTTATTTTTACACTTCATATTGGCATTACATAGAAAGTAGGTCGGTAAAACTTTTGCTTAAAAAGACAAGTTAGTAAATGGGGTGGGGGAAAATGTGTACAAGTTTAAAGTCACTAGTCTAATCCAAGAAGCACTTTCTCATCAAACCGCAATAATATTCTTCTTTCGGCGTTTTCTTTTGCGGGTTCCTGTTGGTATATAGGCCAAATTAATTTTACTAAACCGATTGATGTGACTTTGAGAGCGAGCACGTCTGGATGTATCCGTTTCGTGACTGTCAGATAAAAAATCTTGCTCAGAAAGCCATAACAACTCCTTGGCCGGCGATCTATGGGATCGCGACCGAGAACGAGTATGACTTAGATTGTCCGAAGAAAGATACTGAACAGGAGTTGCCTCCTTTCTCACCTCATCGGTTAAGTTTGTTGTCGACGACTGCCAACAATCGGATTTACTAGTTCTGTTCTCACTGATTGTGATTCTGGGTGGTGTAGCTCTTGTCTTTTTCCTGACAGAAAGGTCCTGCGTTGATCTCCTGTGAGAGTCAGCCAAAAGCACTGTGTCAATCTCGCACGAACTTTCTGTCGCTGTCGATAACTGTGACAAGTTACGCTCTTTCCTTTTCTTCTTCTTCTTCTTTCGTCTGAGCTGTGGCGTTGTGTCTGAGAATGCAGCTTCCTCTTCAGTTAAATGATTAATCAGTGGTAAATAGGTATGTTCCCAACGGGGGGACTCAATAGTTATTGTGCCTAATGGAATGTTCTGTCTGTCTCTTCGAGATGAGGACTGTGGCTGTTGTTTTTGCCCCTTTTTCCGAGAGACTGCTGGTGACGAGGTTTTACGAGAAGACTGTTGTATGCTCAGCAGTTGAGAGCCAGCAAATATTCCTTTGGAGCGATTCCTCAGATCAGAAGCATTTTTGGTAGTTTTCTCTTTAGAGCCCAATTTTTGTTTCTGTGTTTTGTCGACCTCTTGTTTGGACTCCTGTTTCTTGTTGGCTTCATTCTTGCTTAAACTCGACTGCTTCAGCTTCTTCTTATGAGTTGATAATTCCTCTATCGATTCCGTCACCTGTTTTGTTATGGAAGTCACTAATGAAGAGATCTTCTCTACAACATTCTTTGCTATCTTTGGTACTTCCAGTTTTTCTTTCTTACCTGTCGAGCCAAGAACGGACTCGGATGACGAGACTTCCTTTGATATATCTTTAGTCGATAAGTCTTCTCCAGAACTAGAGGCCGATTTGAAACTCACAGGTGCTTCTTGAGAATCGGTAATAGATGCTTTAACGCTTATTTTTTCACTTGCCAACTCTACATTTTTCTGCTGCTTCTTTTTTGATAATGTCAATATACCAGAATTAAGAGATGAACTCGAATCTGATTTTTGACTTAAAGGCGGGGAAGAATAGGTATTCTCTTCATTTGAAGACCCAGTGCTCTTCCGTTTGGGTGAACCATCTTCAGAGACAGAAGTGCTCTTCTTTGATATTAAAGAAGATACTTTCGATAGTGCCTGATTGACTATGCTCTCAGAGCTGCCGCTTTTTATATTTAACGGAGAAATTTCTTTCTCTGTTTTGGAATCAATTTCTGTAATATGGGAGCAATGTGAAGGCACACTGGATATTACTTCCTTTCTTTCCTGACTCTTTCTACAGAATTCCTCTTTGGAAACTTTGGTTGTGACAGTCTGGGTTTGGTAATCTTTGTTTGAAAGATTTCCAACCAGATCTTCAAATGATTTTCGGGCCACTTCTTCTGAATGCATTGCTTCAGTACTGTGAGAAGAACCAGGTACGGTGTCGGTTTTCTTTGCTGTTTTTTTAGCCGGACAAGGAATGCTCTTTTCCGTGTCTGTTGTTTTCAGTATCCCATCATCGGATTGAAAGAATTCTTCAATTCCTTTAGACAGCAATGACTTATTTCCATCACCATAGGGGAAAGGAGACCTCCTCATCTTCTTCTTATTTTCCGTTAGTTTAATTTTCATCTTTGGAGATTCATTTTCATGACGTGTAGCTTCTTCTTGAAAACTCGAGACCTTTTTGGCAGCCTCATCTGATGACGACAACAGCAAAGCCTCACCCTTGTTCTCTTCCACAAAGGCAGATGTTTCAACAGAAACCTCTACAGGAGGTGGCTGTGTCATGATTCTCTGAAGCCTGTCCGTTTTCTTCTTTTCTTCGGCTAAATTTGTTTTATTTGCACTGAACTTGATTTTAGAAGCCACAGAGGTTTCAGAATGGGAAACCAGACATTTTGCTTTAGTACCCAAAAGTGTTCGTGTTTCTGTTTCAGATTTCTTAGGTACTGACTTCTCGACCAAATTGTTAGAGGTCTTGACAGACGTCTTGGTTTCTTGAGTGGATTTCTTTGTTTTTGAGATTGAAGCCTTTTTAACAGAAGTTTCTTGTTGCTTTTCCTCTTCTTTGAGAGTCTGATCTTTCTCTTGTAGTGATGAATCAATTGCAGTATCTCCAGCTTTGGTTCCTGGCATCTCTTCTGTGGTGAATTCTCCTTTAAGCTCTTCTTGAATTGATTCCTTGTCAGTTCGGACGTCAATTTCTGTCTCTGATGGCAACAGATTATAGATGCTCTCATCGGTCTTGTCATCGGTTGGATCAAGAGAAAATTCTCTTTGTAGTTCTTCCTCAGAAGACACCTGTCTGTCTACTGATGGGTATGTCCTCTCAAATGAGAAGCTAGATTGGCATTCTTCAGCTTTGGTAATTTCTCCTTCTGCCACTTCCTTAGTGGCTCTGGCCATTTTAGAAGATTTTTCAGTTTGAGGAATTTCCTTGCATTTTTCTAAAACCACATCTTCAAGAGTTGGTGCCGACACAGAAGATGTCATTTGTCTGTCTTCTGGCACCAATTTATCTCCAACAGTATTTAAAGTTTCTTTGATGGAGGACTTTTTCCGTTTCTTTTTCTTCTTCGAATCTTTTACAGAAAATTCCATGGTACCGGTGTTTGGCTTCTCACTAACTCTTGGAGATTCAACAACATGTGCATCGACCGATTCTTTGACATCACCAGCTTTCAGAGATGAAGACCTTTCTTTGAAAATTTCTTTTTCTGCAGATTTTGAGGATCTGGAACCTTTAGTTTTTTCCATCTTTAAGGATTCTTTCTTTTTTGGCAGTTCTTTAACATCCCTCTTACCTCTTTTACTCTTTTCAGCCTGCCCTTCTTTAACTATCTTTGTCGTATCTCCCTCAGCAGAAGTACCACCAGCCACCTCAGATACGTCTTTATCAACTGTAACATCAGTCACATCTTCATCTTTGGTTGTAACATCAATCACATCTTCATCTTTGGTTATAACCTTGGTCACAGCTTTGTATCTGGTTGTAAGATCAGTCACATGTTCAACAATCTCAGGTATATCATTATCGGCAGGCATAACATCAGTCATATCTTTCTCAAGAGATATAACACCAGACACTTTAGTAACATCTTTATAAACATGTGTAACATCAGCCAAGCTAACCTCAGTAGTTGTAACATCTGTCATTTCTTTATGAACAGGTGTAGCTTCTCCCATCTTGGTCACATCTTCATATCTAACTGTAACATCAGTCACATGTTTATCTATGGTTGTAATACCAATCACATCTCCATCTCTGCTTGTGACATCAGTCACATCTTTATATCTGGTTGTAACATCAGACCCATCTCTATCTTTGGTTGTAACACCAGTCACATCTTTAAATGTGGGCGTATCAACAACATGTGTAACAGCAGTCGCCTTTTCACCAACAGGTTTGATGTCGGCCATTTTAGCTGCGCCTTTATCCTTAGTTTTAACAGTAGTCACATCTTTATCAACAGTTGTAACATCTGTCATGTTTTTATCAGTTGTCATAACTTCAGCTGTCTTTGATGTTTCAGACAGACAGACTTCAGCGTATTCTGGTGTCATTTGTAGCTGGCTGTCAATGTCCCGTTCGATAGAACTCTGCTTGTTACCAGCTTCGTTATCTGAGTCGCTTATTACATATTCTCTGAAATGAGGAGAACGAATTGATTCCTCGCTGTTGCCATACAAAAATGGTGACTTCTTTTTCTTTTTCTTCTTCCTCGTGAGTTTCTCATCAGTTACCTTCTCTGCCATACTCGCAAATGCTGGCTGAAACGCGTCTAATGCACCCGTGTGGTCAGTCTTTTGTAGCAATGCATGCTGGTCAGAGCTAATGGAGCTCAATTCAGCTTTTTGAGCGGGATCAGTTGTATTTGTATTAGAGACTGTTTTCTCAAGTTCATTTTGATTGGTCAGTTTCTTTTGGTGTGATTCATCAGCTGAGCTTAACGGAATTGGTTCAGCCTGTGGAGCTTTGGTTTGTTGCTCAAATAACATATGGTCATCTTGACTATAAACTGATTCAACTTTAACCACATTGTCCGATGGAAGGTGTCTTGAGTCCCAACTGCAGCTTTTCATTGACCGCATCCTTGTCTGAGTAGCATGCATCTCCTGAGATTCTTGATTCTGAGTTGAAAGAAGAGCAAGTCCTTCATTTGATTCAATGTCTGATGGCAGATTATTGGAAGATAAAATTACAGGAGCACTCACTTGATTCTCGATTTCACATAAAACTTGTTTCTCAGTTTTACACTCTAAACTTTCCTCCTGAGGTGATTCAAACTCATATGTAATAAACAGATTTTGATCTGCAACTTCTGCCTCATCCACCAAAGACTTTTGAAAAGTTTGGGCTTCAATCTGACTTAGAACTGGCCCCTCATTCATACTCACTTCCACAGTTTCTTCTGCCGCTGAGTCGAGTTTGGATGTCACGAGAAGAGCTTGATCATAAAGAGAAACTTCAATTGGGCTTACTTGACAATTCTCACATGGTTCAACTTCTGACACTGCTAAAACTGATCCTGGATATATATTCACTTCTGCTCTTTTTTGTTCAGCTGATTCAAACTCAGATGTCACGAGAAGAGCTTGATCAAAAGCAGAAACTTCAATTTGATCTACTTGAAAATTTCTGCTGGGTTCAATCTTAGGCTCCACTAATGATGCTCCCTCAGAGATGTTCACTTCCGCTCTTTCTTGAGCTGATTCAAGTTCAGGTGTAACAATAACATCTTGGTCAAAAGGAGAAACTTCAATTTGATCTACTTGAGAACTCCTACATGGTTCAACCTCAGGCTCATCAAAAGCTGATCCAGTGTTGATATTCATTTCTGCTCTTTCTTCAGATGATTCAAGTTCAGGTGTAACGATAACATCTTGGTCAAAAGGAGAAACTTCAATTTGATCTACTTGAGAACTCCTACATGGTTCAACCTCAGGCTCATCAAAAGCTGATCCAGTGTTGATATTCATTTCTGCTCTTTCTTCAGATGATTCAAGTTCAGGTGTAACAATAACATCTTGGTCAAAAGGAGAAACTTCAATTTGATCTACTTGAGAACTCCTGCAAGGTTCAACTTCAAGCTCATCAAAAGCTGATCCTTTGTTGATATTAATATTAATTTCTGCTTTATCTTGAGCTGATTCAATCTGGGGTGTAATGATAAGATCTTGATCAAAGAGTGAACATTCAGATTGATTTACCTGATTCTCTCTGCAAGGTTCAATCTCAGGCTCAACTAAAGCTGATCCTTTATTGATATTAATTTCTGCTCTTTCTTGAGCCAATTCAAGGTCAGTTGTAATGGTAAGAGCTTGATCAAAGAGAGCAACCTCAGTTTGATCTACTTGAGAATTTCTGCAAGGTTCAATCTCAAGCTCAGCTAAAGCTGATGTTTCTTTTATTTTCACTTCTGCTTTTTCTTGAGCTGATTCAAGCTCAGGTGTATTTGTAAGATCTTCATCAAAAAGAGCAACTTCAATTTGATCAACTTGAGAATTCTTGCAAGGTTCAATCTCAGGCTCAGCTGAAGCTGATGTTTCTTTTATTTTCATTTCTGCTTTTTCTTGTGCAGATTCAAGCTCAGGTGTAACAATAACATCTTGGTCAAAAGGAGAAACTTCAGTTTGATCGACTTGAGAATTCTTGCAAGGTTCAATCTCAGGCTCATCTAAAGCTGATGTTTCTTTTATTTTCATTTCTGCTTTTTCTTGAGCTGATTCAAGCTCAGGTGTAATTGTAAGATCTTCATCAAAAAGAGCAACTTCGGTTTGATCAACTTGAGAATTCTTGCAAGGTTCAATCTCAGGCTCATCTAAAGCTGATGTTTCTTTTATTTTCATTTCTGCTTTTTCTTGAGCTGATTCAAGCTCAGGTGTAATTGTAAGATCTTCATCAAAAAGAGCAACTTCGGTTTGATCAACTTGAGAATTCTTGCAAGGTTCAATCTCAGGCTCATCTAAAGCTGATGTTTCTTTTATTTTCATTTCTGCTTTTTCTTGAGCTGATTCAAGCTCAGGTGTAATTGTAAGATCTTCATCAAAAAGAACATCTTCAGTTTGATCAACTTGAGAATTCTTGCAAGGTTCAATCTCGGGCTCATCTAAAGCTGATACTTCTTTTATTTTCATTTCTGCTATTTCTTGAGCTGATTCAAGCTCAGATTCTATGAGATCTTCTTGATCTGAAATTGAAATCTCAGTTTGATCTACCAAAGAATTTTTGCCTGGTTGAGCTTCAGTTTTGTCCATTTCTTTCAGATCAATTGAAATGCTATTGGCTGCCAGAATGTTACATTCTGGAATATCAAGTGCCAGAATTTCAGAAATCTCAGATTCTTTCATTGCAGAATGATAGAACAGGCTATCAGTTTTTTGTTTGTTGTCCCTTGATAAGATATGTTTAAGTTCAGCAACACTTTCTTTACTTTTAAAGTTAATATCATCATAACCCCTGGGTGAAGTTTCTACCTGCCCAGATGATGTTTCAGCTTTATCATCCACCTGTGTGTCTTCTTCCTCGCTTCGGATAACTTCCGTTGCATCTCTGAAAGACATCAAGACTTCATTATCAAGAGCAAAGAATTTGGATTTCTTTTTCTTCTTTTTCTTCCCTTTATCCAAAGCTCCAAACAAGGCACCATCACTTTCATCTTCATCCTTTACAGAAGGTGAAATCTCTGTTTCAATTTTCATATTGTCCTTTGATTCAGGTAAGTCATCACCTACAGTTCCAGCCAAGGTGGTATCCTCTGTCTTTGGGATTTCAGTTTTATCTTTGAAATCATCAGCAACAGGCAAGTCAAGGCATGGTTCAGTTTTAACCATTTCTGGCTTTACAGATCTCTCTTCATCATTTGCTTCCTGATGTTCATTATCATCGATATTAGGCTTACCAATTCCAAATGGAAATCCATCTGGTAGAGGCAAACAAGTGCCATTGGTGAGACTCTTTCTGCTTTGAAGACAATATTCCGATACCGATTTTTCAATCTGTTTAGGAAGATCAATGAAAGAAAACTCCTCTTTTCGGTCAACACAACTTGAAACCAATTCTTTCTGCTTGTCTTTTTGGTTGCTGGAACTCTCGTTAGTAGCACAAACTTCAGGGAGCAAGTTCTTCTGATGAAGAAGCTCATCGAGATCAACTGATGAGGCGCCACCAAAGCTTAGCTCTGAGAAACAGTCAAGTTGTGAATTAGGTGACAATTTTATGTTGCTAAAGTCATCTATATTAAGATCATGTGATTCAACAAGGATTTTTAATTCATCAGTGCTTGATACCATATGTTTCTCACCAAACAGATTGACTTCCATAATGGTTTTTTCTTGACTTACAGACTCTTTGAAGAGTTTAATTTCTTGACTTTCATCTACAATCTCTGTGGTTTGTATACTTGGTGTTTCTTCTGATTTCTTTGAAGAATCAGCCTCAAGAACCAAAACTTCTACAGGTTGTTCAGTTGATTTTCTTTCAGTGCTGGCTGGCTCAGCAGACGAACAAGTCAGCTCAAAACTGGTCTCAGGTCTTGGTTCAAGCTCAGTTAGTGAAGGCTCAGATATAACAGTTTCAATTTCTGGTTCATCATTTTGATCACTTGCCTGGGATTTCCTGCTCTCTTTTTCAGAACCAAACTCCAAGATCAAATGCTGGCTGGCTGGATAATCTCCCTCGGAATCCGAAGACGATGTTGATATGGATTGATCCTCAGGAGAGTTTGGTCGATCACATGCATAGCTTTTTGACAGTTCGCTTGAGAGCTCAGCACTGTCAACGGAGAGCAATGAAGAAAGGTCCATGGCAAGTCGTTCCGAAGTCTGGGTCATCTGCAATTCCGATTCGGACTTTTCTTCAGTTGTCATGTAGCCCTCACTGTCGGTGCTTCCAGCTTGTACCTGATAATCTGCTTCCTTTACTTTCTCAACAGTTTCAGGACTTATGATATTCGAGGAAAGTAACATTTCAGAATAAGTAGACAACATTGTTTTGTCTGGTTCACTTTTGGCGTCATAGTAAATTTCCCCAGAGGGGTCCATCAATCCAAGATGGCTACCATTTACTCCATACCGATAATTGTCCTCAAAATGATAAGGATCATTAAAAATAGCAGTCTTGGAGTAATGTGACACCGATGCCTCTTGTGTAATTTTCTGAAGTAGGCTCTGAATTTGATCTTCTGTGAAGTAAGACATTTTCTCATTTGAACCATCACTGGTCGCAAAGTCGATAACAACTGAATTCTTTCTTTCAGGCTGTTTTTCATTCATTTTAAGTTGGTCTTGGAGAATAATAGTTGTCTTCTCCTGAATCAAAGGCTTACTATCTGCGACCGTTTCATTCCTTGATATGCATGAGGTGGAAAGAGCGCAAGCAGGCATGTCAGGGGTGCATGCAAGTTCTGCACTGCTTTCTGACATTTCTTCAGAATTTTCCAATTTCTCTTCGGCACTCTCTGCTAGGATACGGCGATTAATGTCCATATTGATTTCTGTTGAGTACTTTTCATGCTGTTTTGGTATGACAAACACGTTGTGGAAATGTTTCTGATCGTAGTCTGAAACGAACGTGTGCAGACTGCAACGGAATTTTGATTTCCAAGAAGAGTTAGAATCATTGGGTGGAATTCTAAGAAGCAATTCACTCTGTGTTTCAATGGGGAACCCAGCTTCACTAATACGGCGCTGGACCATTTTTTTATCTTTTTGAAAATCTTCAAGATCTGAATTTGGCTCAACACAAGTCCGGCTCATTTTCTTCCAAAACTCAACATTAGAAGATTCTTCGAAACTTGGAATGTTTACAAACAAAGCATTCGAATAATTCCTGTAGGGAGATTTCTTGCGCCATCTCCTGACAATTCGGTCTCCAGGAGAAAGCCTCTTTTTTTTCAATTTCATCTTTTTTGATTCAGGGACAATTTTACTAGGTGTAAGTTCTCTGTTTTCATTGGTGGGGCCTTCAGGAAGGCTCACTTCGAGTACGCTGGTGAACCTCCGAGTTTCACAATCATGAATACTGGCATCAAAGCTGCTTATCTGACCTGATACACTGAGCTCTTCAGCAGACGGAAGTTCAACCATGAGCACGTTAGCAAAAATCTCATCATTTTCACTCACGGGGGATTTTGATGTTGTCTCAACCTGACTGAGGTCATGTAGTTGTTCATTTGTGTCTTGGTAAATTTCTGGGATACTAGATCTTGAACAACTGTCAACTGACTCGCTACTAGCTGCAGCTTCTGTGCTGGGTCCTGCCATGTCAGTTCCTGGTGACAAAGTGGCTTCGAGTGATGGTAAGTTCTCCGGAGGACTAGGTTTTTGTTTATCTCTACCCAGCTTCTCAATGAAATACAGAGTGTCCAGTTTCAGCATCAGTTGGGTGTCAGGAATTTCCTCTGCATAGTTCGAATACAGAGTGGCTATGTTTTGTAGCTTTTCCTCCATCCGCTGAGTTACGTGGAGGCTGCAACTTTTAAGATCGGACTCATGCTCAGTTAATTGCAGTTCATCAGAGAATGTCACTTCCCGAGGAACAATATCGGTGAACGTTGCCAGCTCATTGATATCTCGAGCGGAAACGTTTGATATCTGAGGTGCATTGTATTCCTCGTTAGATTTTTCGACCCCTTCATTTGAGGTAACCATACCATGAATCAGTTCAGTGATTTGCTGTGAAATTTTGGAGCTTTCTGCTTTCAGGTCTTGCTCGGAGAGCTTTCGTTTTTCCATGCACTTGCTTTCTTCCGTAGCCATGGCAACAATTTCACTGAGCAGTAAAGATATCTCCTCTTCAATAAACTGTCTACGGACCAACGCCTCATGATCAAGACTAGCGGTGACACTTTCTTGAAGGGTGGCGCCATTGAACAGGTTTTGTTTGTCACTCACATCATGAGGGTCAGAACTGTGCTGCACCTCTTGAAAAGTATCCTCAGCATCAATGTACTCATTATCATCATCATCATCATCTTCATCAGAAAAAACTGGTGTACTCATATCACCCGGTGTAGCAGTGACCAGTGTACCAGTTCCAGAACTCACCCATGATTCCAAACTGTTAGAGAAGAATTTTGGTTGAGATTGGTAAGAAGCAGTTTTGGATTGTTGCGGAAGACTTTGAGCAATCTGTTCCCTTATCTCCCAACTAAAATCTTCCAAACGATCCACATCTTTGCATGTCTTTGAAGCATTCCTGGAACAGGATTCTTCATTGTATCCATTCCATTCATCATTGGCTTCATCCAATGACGTAAAATACATGCCCCAAACATCTTTATCATCAGTATTCACAGCTTTCGATACTAAAGACTTCTCTTCATCCAAGACATCATCGAAATTGTCATCCTGATCAGAGTAGCAACTTGTAACCAAAGGCCATACATCATTTGTTTCTTCATCCAACGAATCAGAAAAAGGTGTCTTTGCTAATGTCTTAACAGAATCAGAAACAGAAGGTTGATGACCAGATAAAGTCCAAAGATCATGTTCCAGAGGTTCTGAAACTGTAACGGTACTTAAAGTAGAATTTAGTCCATTTAATTGTATTTCCAGATCTTCCTGCAAGGAAGGAACACAGCTATCATTCTCTTCAAGAGGATCTGATTTTGTATCTTTCCAATTGCTTTCAAAGGTTTTTTCTTCAACTGGTTTTTCTCCATCTTTCTTAATTTTTCTATTTTCTCCCTCCTCCCATTCATCTTCTTCCAAAGTTGCATATTCAATATCTGTTGGTTGCTTTTCACACTCTACTGTTGTAGGTGCAGTTGGTGGTTCCACCAATGTTCTGGCAGATGTTTCTAACAAATCTGTTTCCTCTTCAAGAGAATCAGAAATTGTTTCTTTCCATTCTTTTTGGAATGTCTTCACAGAAGACATTTCTTTGTCATATTTGATTTGTGGCCTTTCTCCTTCTTGCCATTCATCTTCTTCCAAACCTGAATATTGGTTGTGATCTTGTTTTACCCCCATATCAGGAACAGATTCTGTATCTATTATCTCAGAATCTTCACATACAGGTGAATAGAAAGAAAGCCAATCATCTGTTTCTTCTTCAAGAGGATCTGATTTTGTATCTTTCCAATCCTTTTGGAAGGTTTTTTCTGCAACAGGCTTTTCGCCATCTTTCTTAATCAAGATTTTTTCACCCTCCTCCCATTCATCTTCTTCCAAAGTTGCATATTCAGTATCTGTTGGTTGCTTTTCACATGCTATTGTTGTAGGTGCAGTTGGTGGTTCCACCAATGTTCTGGCAGATGTTTCTAACAAATCTGTTTCCTCTTCAAGAGAATCAGAAATTGTTTCTTTCCATTCTTTTTGGAATGTCTTCACAAAAGACATTTCTTTGTCATATTTGATTTGTGGCCTTTCTCCTTCTTGCCATTCATCTTCTTCCAAACCTGAATATTGGCTGGGATCTTGTTTTACCCCCATATCAGGAACAGATTCTGTATCTATTATCTCAGAATCTTCACATACAGGTGAATAGAAAGAAAGCCAATCACCTGTTTCTTCTTCAAGAGGATCTGATTTTGTATCTTTCCAATCTTTTTGGAAGGTTTTTTCTGCAACAGGCTTTTCGCCATCTTTCTTAATCAAGCTTTTTTCTCCCTCCTCCCATTCATCTTCTTCCAAAGTTGCATATTCAATATCTGTTGGTTGCTTTTCACACTCCATTGTTGTAGGTGCAGTTGGTGGTTCCACCAATGTTCTGGCAGATGTTTCTAACAAATCTGTTTCCTCTTCAAGAGAATCAGAAGTGGTTTCTTTCCATTCTTTTTGAAATGTCTTCACAGAAGACATTTCTTTGTCATATTTGATTTGTGGCCTTTCTCCTTCTTGCCATTCATCTTCTTCCAAACCTGAATATTGGCTGGGATCTTGTTTTACCCCCATATCAGGAACAGATTCTGTATCTATTGTCTCAGAATCTTCACATACAGGTGAATAGAAAGAAAGCCAATCACCTGTTTCTTCTTCAAGAGGATCTGAAGTTGTTTGCCGCCAATCTTGGAACATTTTTACATCTTGTGATTTTTCAGTCAGTGTTTTTTCAGTCCTGCCTCCTTCTTCCCACTCATCCTCTTCAAGAACAGAATATTCCAAGTCACTTTTTTCATTTTCTTCTGTAACTAACATTGGAACAATGTTGGATTTTGCAAGCCATTCTGTTAGCAAGAATTCTTCTTCCTTTTTAATTTTTTCTGGTGATTCTTTGACCTCTGTAAATGACATTTCTTGAGTTTGCTTAATGTCCAGTTCTTGGTCAGCTAATTCTTCCCTGGCTTCATGTTTTTCTGTCACATCAAGTTGAGAGTGTGCATCGACCATTTCTATATCTTCAACGTCTGTCGAATAGGCAGAATAATAAGAAAGCCAGTCCTCCTCGTCAGCTGTGTCTACCACTTTATCTCTTTCATCTCCTTTCGTGGTGAATATATCGTTTTTCATTGCTTCCGATTTGGAATGCTTTTCCGTTTCACTGTATGGTAGCACTGAGACCATTTCAGCTCTAACTGTGTCGTTGTCGTTGGTTAATTCTGACACCACCAAATCATTGACATCCACATTTGAAGAATAGAAAGATAACCAATTACCTTCCTCTTCAAAAGAATCAGAAGTGGTTTCTTTCCATTCTTTTTGGAATGTCTTTTTCATTTCTTTGTCATATTTGATTTGTGGCCTTTCTCCTTCTTGCCATTCATCTTCTTCCAAACCTGAATATTGGTTGGGATCTTGTTTTGCCCCCATATCAGGAACAGATTCTGTATCTATTATCTCAGAATCTTCACATACAGGTGAATAGAAAGAAAGCCAATCACCTGTTTCTTCTTCGAGAGAATCTGATTTTGTATCTTTCCAATCCTTTTGGAAGGTTTTTTCTGCAACAGGCTTTTCACCATCTTTCTTAATCAAGATTTTTTCTCCCTCCTCCCATTCATCTTCTTCCAAAGTTGCATATTCAGTATCTGTTGGTTGCTTTTCACACTCCATTGTTGTAGGTGCAGTTGGTGGTTCCACCAATGTTCTGGCAGATGTTTCTAACAAATCTGTTTCCTCTTCAAGAGAATCAGAAGTGGTTTCTTTCCATTCTTTTTGGAATGTCTTCTTCATTTCTTTGTCATATTTGATTTGTGGCCTTTCTCCTTCTTGCCATTCATCTTCTTCCAAACCTGAATATTGGCTGGGATCTTGTTTTACCCCCATATCAGGAACAGATTCTGTATCTATTATCTCAGAATCTTCACACACAGGTGAATAGAAAGAAAGCCAATCACCTGTTTCTTCTTCGAGAGGATCTGATTTTGTATCTTTCCAATCTTTTTGGAAGGTTTTTTCTGCAGCAGGCTTTTCGCCATCTTTCTTAATCAAGCTTTTTTCTCCCTCCTCCCATTCATCTTCTTCCAAAGTTGCATATTCAATATCTGTTGGTTGCTTTTCACATTCTACTGTTGTAGGTGCAGTTGGTGGTTCCACCAATGTTCTGGCAGATGATTCTAACAAATCTGTTTCCTCTTCAAGAGAATCAGAAGTTGTTTCTTTCCATTCTTTTTGGAATGTCTTCTTCATTTCTTTGTCATATTTGATTTGTGGCCTTTCTCCTTCTTGCCATTCATCTTCTTCCAAACCTGAATATTTTCCTAGCTCTTCTTTTCCTCCTGGATCAGGAAGTGATTCTGTATCTATTACATCTTCATCTTCCCTGTCAGCTGATAAGAAAGAGGAGAGATGACTCTCCATCTCTATTGGATCTGATTCTGTTTGTCTCCAATCATCTCCAAATAATTTAACTGGCATCTCACCATATGTAGCTGCCTTTACAATAGATTCATCTTTTTCCCCCAATTCATCTTCTTCAAGAGCCAAAGGCTGCAAAGTGAAATTGGATTTTTTGTCCATACTTTGCACATAGGTGAAATCTTCTACAACTTGAATATGTTTTTCGGCAACAAACAAATCCCTTATATCTTCTGTTTGTTTTTCCTCAGCCTCTTGTACTGACTTTTTATAGTCTTTGATAATACCAGCGCCGACTTCAGTCCTTAGTTTTTCTTTCTTTGATTCTGCTGTGTTTTCTTCAGATACACTATGTTCATCAGATCTTCCATTCAAAGAGATCTCTCTCTGAGATTCTTCAATCAACTGAGTATCCTTTCGCAAATGGGAACCGATTTCCTGTTCATCCAATTTTAAGATATCTTCTTGCCGTTCTTGTTTGCCAAGCTCATTTTCTTCAGGTTGCAGTAAACTTAAAGGTAAATTTTCATCTTCATCTAAGGGGTCAGACACCGTTTCTTTCCAATTCAGATCAAACGTTTTTGTTTGTGCCTCTTTAGAAATGGGCTGAGGACTTTTTAGTAAACTCTTCTCTTCCCAATCAGTATCTTCATAAAGAGAAGAATAATTAGATGAATGTTCATAACATTTTTCTTTAAGGTCTGTTACCACACCACCCTTTTGCCCAATCCAAGAATATTCAGACCCTTCTTCCAAAGGATCTGATTCTGTTTCTTTCCAATCCATACAGGTTTTGAGATTACTATCGACCAGATATTTTTGTCCAATGCTACCATTTTCATCCTCATCAGCAGCATAAACTCCAAAATCCTCATCTGTTTCCTTTAGGTTATTGCTTTTATCTTGCTTTTCATCATAAGAGTCCAAAGAGAAGGTTGATGATGCCAGGTACCAAAATTCTGTTTGTTCTTCAACAGCATCAACAAATTCTGTGTCTTCTTTGTCTGAATTATTTTCTAAGATCTCATCCTCATATTGTGTCGGGTACACTGACCAAGCATCTTGAGGATCATTAGTTTCGGAATCATTCTCTGCTAAATCTACCTCTTCTGTGCCTGGAGAATAGAATGCAAGCCAATTAGTTTCTTCCTCAAGTGGATCTGACAATGTTTCCTTCCAACCTTCCCGGAAGGTCTTCTCAAGAAGGGCTTTGGGCATTTCTTGTCTAAATTTGGTCATACCTTCCTCTGGAGGGAATTCATCTTTGGATTTTTCACTATCTACCTCTATAGATGATTCTTCTTGTTGGATGTTCATTTTCTCTGAGGAATCCTCACTTGTAACTTGGGACAAATCTGTGGTTTGTAATTCACCAAACTGGGCAACATTTTCAGAGCCATCGAGTAAACCAGTATCATATTGTGAGTTATCTAATCCAACTGACTGTTCCATTTTGGCCCAGGACCCAGCAGGAGAATGTGACCGACTCCGACCAACAGGAACCAATTGTGTTTCACAGACAGTTTCCGCTGATACCTGATAGTTGTCGTCATCATCCTCTTGTGTTTCTTCCTGAGATATTCCAAGTTCGGAAGAACCTTGAATAATTTGGTCTTCTGGAATTTTCTTGTCTTTGACTTCATGTTGAATCTTTTCCGATAACTCATTTTCTGAGATTCTTGAAGGTTCACTTTCAGGCAAAGAACTGCTTGAAGATTGAGACTCTTTCTTGGGAACAACATCAGAAGGTGGTTTCATGTCCTTGCAGACACCTTTTTCTGTATCCAAAATTTCTGTTCCTCCGCTTTCATCCTCAATTTCAGACAGACTTCCGTCTTCGTCCGACTGTCCACTTTTATCAGACAGAATTGTTTCAGCCTCTGCAATGTGTAGTTCGATTTTCTGGCCAGGTGTTTCTTCGTTAAGACCTAGTTCAGATGTATGACAGGAAGGAACAGTATTTTCTTGATCACTGGCCTCGCTAACATGCTGTTCTTCAACAGATTCAATAAGACCCGTCTCAAAATCCGCCTCTCCTGAAGATTGAGAATCGGAAGTTGTAAAGTTGTCCTCATCTTCGTATTCTTCCTCTTCACTTTCTTCGCTCATGTAATCAGATTTCGACGAGCTATAACCAGCTTCTGTCTGAGTGTTGGCCATAGTTAAATTGGACTCTTCAGTAACTGGTGGATCGTCGTCCTCTGAAGAGAGACGTTCAGAGTCGGAGAGCATTTCATCTGTGTCTTCATATTCTTGCTCTTCAAGACTACCATTTGATTCACTCATCGAATCCTCAATGCTGGAGGTTCTTTCATAGTGAATATAAGGAAATTCTTCAGTGGAGGTCTCGCCATGCTGGCGAGAGATGTTAACTAATTCACTGGAATTTTCCAAATTTTTCCCATCTTCTGATATGTAAAGAGGACATTCACTTTCAGATGATGAAATTAAAATTTCACTTTTATGACCAGGTGTAACAATCAAATGTTTGTCTTCAAGGCGGTTTGCAAATGTCACTTCAGACTGTTTGTCACAGGCAACAGAAATCTGTAGAGGTTCTTCGTCAAGAGAATCTGAAATGGTTTTTTTCCAATTTTGTTGGAAAGTCTCCATGGGAGGAGTTTTCCTGGATTCATATTTCCTGGCAGTTTCTTCCCTCTCCTTCCAGTCACCATCATCATCATCATAATCGAAATGTTCAAAACAGAGATCTTCCATCAATGTTGAATCTAAAACAGCACCAAGCATAGGAACATCCGACTCTTCCAAGACAGGGGAATAGAAAGAGAGCCAATCACCTTCTCCTTCTTCTTCAAGAGAATCAGATTTGGTCTCTTTCCAATTATCTTGAAAAGTCTTTCCTTCAAATGTTTTTTCTCCAGATTTCAAAATTTCTATTCTACCTCCCTCCTGCCATTCATCTTCTTCCAATGTTGAATATTCCATATCTTTTTCTTGGTCTACACATCCTATTGTCACTGGTTCAGGTGTTGGTTCTACCAATGTTCTGGCAGATGATTCTATCAAATCTGTTTCCTCTTCAAGAGAATCAGAAGTGGTTTCTTTCCATTCTTTTTGGAATGTCTTTTTCATTTCTTTGTCATATTTGATTTGTGGCCTTTCTCCTTCTTGCCATTCATCTTCTTCCAAACCTGAATATTGGCTGGGATCTTGTTTTACCCCCATATCAGGAACAGATTCTGTATCTATTATCTCAGAATCTTCACATACTGGTGAATAGAAAGAAAGCCAATCACCTGTTTCTTCTTCGAGAGGATCTGATTTTGTATCTTTCCAATCTTTTTGGAAGGTTTTTTCTGCAACAGGCTTTTCGCCATCTTTCTTAATCAAGCTTTTTTCTCCCTCCTCCCATTCATCTTCTTCCAAAGTTGCATATTCAATATCTGTTGGTTGCTTTTCACACTCCATTGTTGGAGGTGCAGTTGGTGGTTCCACCAATGTTCTGGCAGATGATTCTATCAAATCTGTTTCATCTTCAAGAGAATCAGAAGTGGTCTCTTTCCATTCTTTTTGGAAAGTCTTCTTCATTTCTTTGTCATATTTAATTTGTGGCCTTTCTCCTTCTTGCCATTCATCTTCTTCCAAACCTGAATATTGGTTGGGATCTTGTTTTACCCCCATATCAGGAACAGATTCTGTATCTATTATCTCAGAATCTTCACATACAGGTGAATAGAAAGAAAGCCAATCACCTGTTTCTTCTTCAAGAGGATCTGATTTTGTATCTTTCCAATCCTTTTGGAAGGTCTTTTCTGCAACAGGCTTTTCACCATCTTTCTTAATCAAGCTTTTTTCTCCCTCCTCCCATTCATCTTCTTCCAAAGTTGCATATTCAATATCTGTTGGTTGCTTTTCACACTCTACTGTTGTAGGTGCAGTTGGTGGTTCCACCAATGTTCTGGCAGATGTTTCTAACAAATCACTTTCCTCTTCAAGAGAATCAGAAATTGTTTCTCTCCATTCTTTTTGGAATGTCTTCACAGAAGACCTTTCTTTGTCATATTTGATTTGTGGCCTTTCTCCTTCTTGCCATTCATCTTCTTCCAAACCTGAATATTGGTTGGGATCTTGTTTTACCCCCATATCAGGAACACATTCTGTATCTATTATCTCAGAATCTTCACATACAGGTGAATAGAAAGAAAGCCAATCACCTGTTTCTTCTTCAAGAGGATCTGATTTTGTATCTTTCCAATCTTTTTGGAAGGTCTTTTCTGCAACAGGCTTTTCGCCATCTTTCTTAATCAAGCTTTTTTCTCCCTCCTCCCATTCATCTTCTTCCAAAGTTGCATATTCAATATCTGTTGGTTGCTTTTCACACTCTACTGTTGTAGGTGCAGTTGGTGGTTCCACCAATGTTCTGGCAGATGTTTCTAACAAATCTGTTTCCTCTTCAAGAGAATCAGAAGTGGTTTCTTTCCATTCTTTTTGGAATGTCTTCACAGAAGACCTTTCTTTGTCATATTTGATTTGTGGCCTTTCTCCTTCTTGCCATTCATCTTCTTCCAAACCTGAATATTGGTTGGGATCTTGTTTTACCCCCATATCAGGAACAGATTCTGTATCTATTATCTCAGAATCTTCACATACAGGTGAATAGAAAGAAAGCCAATCACCTGTTTCTTCTTCGAGAGGATCTGATTTTGTATCTTTCCAATCTTTTTGGAAGGTTTTTTCTGCAACAGGCTTTTCACCATCTTTCTTAATCAAGCTTTTTTCTCCCTCCTCCCATTCATCTTCTTCCAAAGTTGCATATTCAATATCTGTTGGTTGCTTTTCACACTCCATTGTTGTAGGTGCAGTTGGTGGTTCCACCAATGTTCTTGCAGATGTTTCTAACAAATCTGTTTCCTCTTCAAGAGAATCAGAAGTGGTTTCTTTCCATTCTTTTTGGAATGTCTTCACAGAAGACATTTCTTTGTCATATTTGATTTGTGGCCTTTCTCCTTCTTGCCATTCATCTTCTTCCAAACCTGAATATTGGCTGGGATCTTGTTTTACCCCTATATCAGGAACAGATTCTGTATCTATTATCTCAGAATCTTCACATACAGGTGAATAGAAAGAAAGCCAATCACCTGTTTCTTCTTCGAGAGGATCTGAAGTTGTTTGCCGCCAATCTTGGGACATTTTTACATCTTGTGATTTTTCAGTCAGTGTTTTTTCAGTCCTGCCTCCTTCTTCCCACTCATCCTCTTCAAGAGCGGAATATTCCAAGTCACTTTTTTCATTTTCTTCTGTAACTAACATTGGAACTATGTTGGATTCTGTTTGAGTCTCCATGTTCGACTGAGGCAAGTACAACTCTTTTGGCCAGAATGGTCTTTCTGTTGAAACATGTTTTTCACTATCCTCTGCTTTTGGCATTTCTTCAGTTAAATCTGTCACGTCATGATGCAATTCACCATCTGTGGAATTGGTTGAATAAACAGGACTCTGTTCCTTTACTTTTCCATCTTCTTCCACATATTTTATGCTTTCTATAACCTGAATATTTTTTTCAGATGAATATATCATGGTTGGTAAGCCTGCTTTTTCCTCTGTCTGTTTTTCTATTAAAGTTAAGTCATCTTTTCTTTCTGAGGTCATATATTCAGGCAAGGAGCAGATGTAAAAATCGATTTCATCGTCTTCAAGAGGTTCTGATAATGTGTGTTTCCAGTCTTCATGGAAGACGTTTTGATCTTTGGAGAGGCTTTTATCCAAGGCCGTTTGCCAGCTTCTGTAGGCATCATTAGCATTTTTTGAGTACTCCGCCTCTTCACTCATCATTCCAACATCCTCTGAATACCGTTCTTTATCTGACACAGGTGTGTGGTAGAATTTCCAGATGTCATCTGTGTGTGTATCTTTTTCTAACGGTTCTGAAACTGTTTCTGAAGATTCAGAAGACGGTTGAGTCTTTGAAACTGGACACTGGGTTTTTTGTCCAATTGTCAATTCTGTTCTTACTTTCCAGTCTTCATCCTCCTCAAGAGGGGAATACAGCATGTGCCATTTGTCTTTTAATGTTTTGTCAATGCTTGGAAGTGACTGGACATGTTGGTATCGACCAGAATCTGTCTCAGATGCTGTTCTGGTAACAACAGCCCATCCAAAGACTTCAGGAGAAAGTTCTCTTTGAGAACGGGGGGAGAGAACTTCCTCTACTTGGGAAAGTATTACATTGATTTCTGACTCGGCTACTTGAGTGTGTACGTTCTTTCGTAAATTAGACTCATCAACAACATTGATTTCTTGCAAATCAGTACACACCTCTGTAGTCAAGTTTGCAGAACTAGTAAGTTCTACATTTAATGTTGGTTGATCTAAAGTGGTTACTGAAGGAAGGGGAATGGTGTGGGTAGGGTCTAAAATGGTCGGGCAAGGTGCTGGTGAAATATCACTATGCATATTTGGGATTAGTATGTCTAAAGGTTCTGTTTGGGAATAGTCCAAAGTACTTGATGTTTCATCTAAACATGACCCCGGAACAACTGATAAGAACCCTGATTCTTTCAGTTTTTCGCAGGATTCTGTATCAGTAATTTCGGACAGCTCATCAATCTTGAGTGACTCGGTTTCAGAAATCTCCGAAACTGTCTGAGTCTGGAGTTCGTTTGCTATTTTAATCTTGTCAGTCGTAAGATCAGAAGTTTTGGAGTCATCGTCTGTGGTGCCAAGTACACATCGGTCATTTACTTCAGACTGATTTCTGGTACTTTGGACATTAACGGGAGTTACACTAATGCCTAGATCAGCGGTAGTGCTAATCTGAGCATTCCCAGAAGCTGTTGCTTCAGCCTCTGGTAAAAGTTGATTTGTGGATCGTTCAGAAGCCTTCATATTTTTATTCAAAAGTTGCTCATGCTCCGCTGGATAAGACAGGGAAGCAGACCATAAGGCTTGTTCATGTTCTAGATTTTCTACAGAACGATTTGCATTTATATCAGTAAGTACGTTTGGGTCTCTTCTAGAAACAACTGCATCTCCTTTCCCCTCATCATTATCTCCCTTGGTCCCCAAATTACTATGCAATCCCTCCCTCCCTTTAAGCTCATTTTCATCATCTTCTCTATTCTGGACTGAAGTAGAAGTATCATGAGAAATGGACACAGAATATTCAGATTCTTCCAATGCAAGCTCCTCCCTGCCAGGAACCTCCACAGACGATAATTTGGTCATGTGGTCATCCTGCAGGGTGACGATTGCAGAGGAGGAGTCCTCTCTGGAAATATTTGTAAGTTTGGATGTAGAAACTTGGGGTTCTGCCAAAACAGCTAAACTCGAACAAAATTCCTTACTATCTTCTTGTTCGGATGCTATGTTTAAAGTATCAGACCTGTCAAGGCTTCTATTAGAGAGTGTCCGACCTTGCTGGTCGGTTAACCTGTCTATATCTTGTACTTGAGACATCTTCGAATCTATCTGACTAGAAGGGAACAAAGTGTCGTCATCTGCACTGGTTAAGATTTCCTCTCTACGATCTATATACGTATCTTCTGTTGAAAACGGACAAAGAGTTGAGTCTTCAGTTGTCGGTACCTTGACTGAATAACCATCCGGATGGCAAATGGGTGGATGGTCTGAAGATGCAGGTAGACCTCTGTCTACATCACTGCAAATACCATTATAAAATAAACTTCCACTAAGGTCCTTGGTATCGTCTGTCTTAGATGCACGGTTCTCTTCGTCGTACCCCGTCATCGAATATGAGCTTTCTGTAGTTTCTTTTGGAAGAGTATGTGTTTCTTGAAGAGAATTAATGCCACCTGCCCCAGTTGGGGTTATCTCCCTTGTTGGAGAATATTTATCACTGAGGCAGGTTTCCATTTCACAAACGTTGCCTCTGGCTGTCGATTCTTCCTTGTTGTATGCCCATGCGTACGGAAAGTCATCGGCCCATTCGGCATTTGCAGGCGGAGAAGGAATCTTGTGTTTTTCTTCAAGGGGGAATTTCAAAAATGGGTCATTTAAGGATTCAAAGCTGCCCGAACCCTCTCGAGTCAATACCTGGTGGGAGAAAATAGAAGAAGAAAAAAAGAAATAATTATTAATAATTTCAAGTAAATTAGAAAGTTGTGTCATTTGACAACAGTTTAATGTTGGCAATGAACTTTTACCATCATAATAATATAATATAGATAATATTCAGTTTATTCAAGGTACCCCCACAGAAAATGCAATACTTAAGGTTTAAAATAAATTTTTTTTAAAATGAAAAATCTTTTTGAAGCTTTTATTTTAGTTTTAATTTCAAGCTAATAGATTAAAGTTAATATTTCCAATAAGCAAAATACTTTTCTGTTTTGTGGACTAATTATTTCCAACTCTACATCCACTTTCCCACAGACCAAATATCACAAGCTACTCTATCACTATTTCCATGGCTAATGTTCAGAAGAGCTACATTTCTTAGTTCCACCAGTTCAGACCTTAACAGCTAGGACATTTACACAGTCTTTTGGTAAGAAGACTTATTCTCCAATCTGCATCCACTTTCCCAAAGAAGCAACATTGCAAGCCAATCACTGCCCTATTTCCATGGCAAATGTTCAGATGAGCTCCAGTCCTTAGTTCCCCCAGTTCAGACCTTTACAGCTAGGATCTGGCATGCCACATCCACAGGGATGTAACTAGAACAATCTACCCCGGTGGATGAAATAAAGAGTTCAGTTCAAAATTCCAACCGACTCTCAAGAGGATGCTTCTCCAATTTTTTTTTTTATTTTTTTTAAGCTTATCATCCCAAGCAAGGCTGGAAGCCACTAGCACGCAAGGGGTTACAGAAGGTTTGGAGGAAGAGCAGATAGGAGTGGTAAAGGAGAGGATGTGGAGAAAGATAGTGGATCGATCAAGGCAAGGGGGTTACAGAAGATTTGGAGCGAGTGCAGATAGGAATGAAAGGGGAAAGTATGTGGAGAAGGGAAGTGGATAGATCAAGGCAACTGGAGATGTCGATTGACGTTACACTTAAATAGTTGGAGATTATATTTGTCAGGGAAACAGGAATAAGGAAGGAAGTTCCACAGGCGAGATGTGCGAGACATGAAGCTATTGGAGTAGAAGAGACGTCTACATCTAACAGTTTCAACAGTGTAGGGGTGGGAACGGGATGCCAGCATTGTAGGACGCTTAAATTCATGAGGCCTGGGAACCATTGCTCATCGGAGCAATTACCATGAAAGTATTTGTAAAAAAGCTCAGAGATATAGACATAATAATTTATCTTTATATATTCTTTTATTCATTAGTCAATAACTGTTCAATGGATTTATCTTCTTAGTGAAACATTTAACCCCGGTGAGTGATTTGACCCGAAATTCTGGAATCGGTCAACGAGATAAGTTCATTAAATATTGATACACTGACTATTCTAGCTGTAGTTATCTGTCAAATGCTTTTAGGCAGAAGATCTGCTGGTTTGAAATAAATGTCCTTATTTTATTTAACATGCTACAAGAAAAAGTGGCCAAGTGGTTATAACGTTGGCATTCTGACCATGAGACCCAGGTTCAAATCTCACCATGGGTCGATTTGTCAGGAAGGAGACTTCCTGATGTTATTGGATTAGAGGGGTCGATCTCGGCATGCAGCTCCTTTGGAAAGTACCTGAAAACCATACCATGGGTTAACCCAAGCCTTATGAGTGAAATTGGATAGACAGAACCATTAGGGGCTGCCAATAGCTGTTCAAGCACAAAGTCACAAATCATCATGGCCAAGAGGTTGAGCATGCTGGCCTTGTTCAAATTGTTGATCACACTCGATAACACGCTCTTCCCCAGAAACTGTAACTAAGATCTGCTCAGCATAGTTGCAGTATAAACCACAGGTGGGCTCTGTGGGTGTTGAGCAAACATAAAATGTGCCTGAGTGAGCGTCTGCAATAGGGATTGACTAGCCACCCCAGTAGACGGGAATCCTTGAATACAAGTGGCCATCCAAACATATAAGTAAAAGGTAAGTAAAAATTGACTTTAAATTCATATTTTGTGGCTGTTTTGACATTATTTGAAATATTGTATGTAAGCCTCATTTTAAGAGAATACAAGAAAAAGGTAAGAAAGAATCTGCTTTAAATGATTTATTAAATTAAATTTTTTTTTTGCTTGTCACAAAAATGACCCATAATCTGTTGTTAACTGGGGCAAGGAATGCCTTGTTATTTTTAATGCTTTCAAAACCTAACTGCTGTTTCAGTCATATTAGAGAACCTTTTTTTTTTTGCCTTCCATCTGCATGGTTGATACTAACCCCCAGAAGAGTGACTAATTGTACCTTCTTAGTCTCATGTTTTCCACTGACATGAATCTGGGAGGGGGGGATTATATTGAATCACTTGCTAGGTAAGTTGGTTTACTGTATCATGCTAGACAATTTTTCTCACCAGAATCTATCTTACATATTTATAAGTCTACCATTCATCCTTGCTTTGAATATTGCTGCCACATCTGGTCTGGTGCTTCTGCTATATATTTAGAGATTCTGGATAAAATCCAAAGAAGAATCTATCTTACATATTTATAAGTCTACCATTCATCCTTGCTTTGAATATTGCTGCCACATCTGGTCTGGTGCTTCTGCTATATATTTAGAGATTCTTGATATAATCCAAAGAAGAATCTATCTTACATATTTATAAGTCTACCATTCATCCTTGCTTTGAATATTGCTGCCACATCTGGTCTGGTGCTTCTGCTATATATTTAGAGATTCCTGATAAAATCCAAAGAAGAATCTGAAATGTTATCAGTTCTGACCTGGCATCTCGGCTTCAGTCTCTTTCTCACTGTCATAACATAGCTTCCCTGTGCCTTTTCTGTAAATATTTTCATGGTAATTGTTCTGATGAACTTTCTTCTTTGGTAGCTAGACTTTACGAATTTAAGCACAATACTAGATTGGCAGATGGGTCTCATCAGCTCGATGCAACCGTAAGTTCTATGCTAACAGTTTCTTCTCTTGCATTTCTCGCTTGTGGACCTCTGGCTCCTTGTTTTCCAGTCAACTTTGATTTTCAAACATTTGAATGCAATGTCAATTGTCATCATAATTCCAATTCTTTTATTGTACTCTGTTCTTAATAATGTTTTTCAGTTTGTTTGTTTTTTGTATTCTTTCAGCCTCAGTAACCCCTTGCATTATAGTGGCTTTACTGCTTTGCTTGGGGTGAAATGATTAAAATAAAACAAACTTGAAATTTTGTAAGTACCGAAATACATGTGGTATGAGTATATTTTATTGGGGCAGCAAGTTTGCAACTGAAACTTCATATTTTGGAAGACATAAAAAAATAAAAAAATTGATATTCATGATTAGGTGTGCTTCTTTGAAAAAAAATGATCATTTTTTTACAATATGCATTTCTGTAGAAATACCCAAATTTGATGGATAAACCAAATTATCACAGGTTGGCTTTTCAAAACAAATACATCAAAATTTTCATTTACTCTAAGCAAAGAAAGAAATAAGACAATAACCACACTGAAATAATTTCCAATGAATTTCTATAGGAAAATCATACATAATTATTTCTACAGTAAAACCATTAGTTATACATCTACATATTAGTATAATTTATGAAACAATCCCCAGTAAAATAATTTGTTTGGAATTCTTATAAAAACATCAATGGCCAATGTATTTTCATAGTAAAAATCATTGGCTAATGTATTTTCATAGTAAAAATCATTGGCTAATGTATTTTCATAGTAAAAATCCTTTCCAATGCATTTTCATAGTAAAAATCATTTCCTATGCATTTTTATAGTAAAAATCATTTCCAATGCATTTTCATAGTAAAAATCATTTCGAATGCATTTTCATAGTAAAAATCATTTCCAATGCATTTTCATAGTAAAAATCATTTCCAATGCATTTTCATAGTAAAAATCATTTCCAATGCATTTTCATAGTAAAAATCATTTCCAATGCATTTTCATAGTAAAAATCATTTCCAATGCATTTTCATAGTAAAAATCATTGTCCAATGCATTTTCATAGTAAAAATCATTTCCAATGCATTTTCATAGTAAAAATCATTTCCAATGCATTTTCATAGTAAAAATCATTTCCAATGCATTTTCATAGTAAAAATCATTTCCAATGCATTTTCATAGTAAAAATCATTGTCCAATGCATTTTCATAGTAAAAATCATTGGCCAATGCATTTTCATAGTAAAAATCATTTCTAATGCATTTTCATAGTAAAAATCATTTCCAATGCATTTTCATAGTAAAAATCATTTCCAATGCATTTTCATAGTAAAAATCATTGTCCAATGCATTTTCATAGTAAAAATCATTTGCAATCTGTGCTTTAAGCAGCCCTCTTGAAAGGAGCATGCTTCTTTTTGCTGGATTCAATGAGTGGGAGCAAGAACCATTTCATTTTATATAAGCAAAGGAGTAATAATCCACTACTTGTGCTGCTCCTAAAATAAAATTAAAAAATGAAGTTGTAAAATTTGAAGGGCAGCCATTTGAGTGGGGGAGATATTTATTTTCTTTTTAACAGGAATGCCATTGACCTAAAATTTACTCTAAATTGTAAAATAAAAAAATGCAATAAAACTATTAGAAAAACTATTAATTGCTTTTATAAATTAGATATGTTATGGACACTATTGTGTTAAGAAAAAACAATTTTTCGATGAATAATAAATTTTTACAAGAATTGTTTTCATTTATTTTTTTTAATTTTAATTTATAATTATTTATAGTTTTAAATCTTTTAAAATTCTGTCTTAATTTGTACTGCTTAGGTGATATTGTTATTAAGTAAAAACTATATTTATTAATTATAAATAGAAAAGTATATTACAATTTACTGATGACCCCCAATATTTTAAAAAGAATTTAAAATTTTTTTGCATGTTTATAAATATGCCCATTTTTGCAAATGCAAATATCCATACATGACATTATCAGAAAATAAGAGTGATAATTATAGTAAATTTAAAGATAATTTATCTAAAATTCAATAAAACATTAAATTACAAAGAATAATTTCCTAAATTTTTAAGATTACTGGGTAGTTAAAATTATTATAAAAAAGGCACTCTTTTACAGATATGTTCCTTGTAGAAAAAAAATTAGATAAACTTCTGTCAGCCAAGCTATCAACACCTGCCACTGTGTTAAAAAAATGCATTTCTGCAATATTTTAAACTTAAAGTAGGTAATATTTGTTTCAAATCAGATTAATTAAACTTTAAATCAAATAAAGTTTCAGAAAAGTATATTTTATTTTTAAAAGCTTTTTTAATAAAGGGAATTACATTGTGATAACAGATGACTAAAAATGGTGCTAAAATCAGTGATGTCGATTGACGTTATACTTAAATAGTTGGAGATTATATTTGTCAGGGAAACAGGAATAAGGAAGGGAGTTCCACAGGCGAGATGTGCAAGACATGAAGCTATTGGAGTAGAAGAGACGTCTACATCTAGCAGTTTCAACGGTGAAGGGGTGGGAATGGGATGTCAGCCTCGTAGGACGCTTAAATTCATGAGGCCTTGGAACCAGCAAAAGCAGCTCATCAGAGCAATTGCCGTGAAAGTATTTGTAAAAAAGTCAGAGCGAGGCAACGGAGCATCTGTGAGAGAGCGACTGCAGACGAGATGACAGATCAGGGCCAATTACATTGCATATCCATCTCTGGATCTTATCAAGAACCCTGAGGCAAACAGCAGGGGCTCCAGACCATATATGGCAGCAATACTCCATGCAAGGGCGAATGGTTGATTTATAGATTTGGAGGATCGATTCCGGGGAGAAAAGTTTCCTGGCTCGGCACAGGGAGCCAACTTTCCTTGCGGTGGATGAAGCAAGTGACTCGATGTATTTAACAAACATTATTTAACATACATAACATTACAACTTGCAACTGCCGAAAACAGAGATTACAAATAGAAGATATCTTCATTAACTATTCTAAAAGAAAAAAAAGTTACTCAAAGATATTTGTCATTAAACAGGGAAGAATAAACTGTGGATTAGGTGAAAACTTGTTGATATAATATTACAATGTATCGAGCATGCTACTTTTTTTCAGCGGCAGAAGCTGCAGTGGCTCCTTTATTATGTGTTATATACTGTACCTATGAACACTAATGGGTATGTCCCACTCCTCCTAAATACGTTGGGCACTATTGTAAGTGGGGGTAATATGCTGTTTAAGTAGTCACCACTAGCAGTGGTTTACCTACTTCACGTCTCTGGCGAGCATGCTAAATTTTTGGCTGTGGAAGTGGGAGTCACTTCAGAATCTAGGGAGTGCGTAAAGTCCTGTTTGCAATATATATATATATATATATATATATATATGTTCTTGAGATTTTTTTTTTTTTTTACAGTGAGATTCACCTTTTACAAGGCCCAGCGGCCACTAAGGGTAGAGGGTTACATTAGGAGGCCATTTGTGTGTATAGGTGAGGGAGATAACAATTAACCCTAGCTTTGAATAGATTAAGATTGTAGTGATTGGGGAAACATCCTGTTCGAGGATTTTCCTGTGTCACTCTATATTCAATTATTAAAATGAAGAAGTTGATGTATTTGTTAAATAAAATATGATATATGTGATATCATTGATATGCTGATTGCATTCTTACCTTATGTGATACATCAGCGCTCAAATCATCTTTAAATATTCGCCCAGACTTCGATGCTTCATCCCATTCTGCATGACCCATCTGAACAAGTTCTTCATTGATATTTACGGTACCCTGCAAGGACAAGTGACAATGATTTTAGTCCAAGTATTAGACATTGTCGAGATAAGATTACTAAAATAAACACAAATAAATGAAGATGCAGGAACAAACAAAGTGTCGTTTATATGTAGCACCAACATAATTTTTTTTAAATGCCACATCCCTTTAGGACAGGGGTCGGCAACCTTTTGACGATTTTGGGCCAGACAACTACGCAGTGGCTCGGAAGATGGCCATGATAGCAAATGTATGATAATAAATTGTCCTGGCCTCAAACCACTCCATCTAGAAAGCTACCTTGGTCTGGAGGTTTAATGAAGTTAATGTTATATTATTTAAACAAGTTTCCTTATTTTACTGCAGGAATAACACGATAACAACGAACACATCAAAATTTCAAATTCCTTACTACAAATGAAATACAGTTAGAAATGGCAAATTATTTAATGAGACACTTGTTATTCGATAACTTCTCCATGTCAGGTGAAATATTTGTCAATGACAGGAGCAAAACACCATCCAAGTGGTCATCACCCAACCTTTCTTAAACGAGTTTTAATATATCTCATTTTTTTTAAAAAGTTGTTCATAAGCACATTGAGGTGTTGATATGCTGACCAGGGGTCACCAAACTAGTTCCAAACTGCCACTCCACTGTGCCACAAATGTGCTCAAATATAATTATTTATATAGAATTATCAATAGATTGTAGTTAAACTTACTATGTACAAAAAAAACTTAAAATACATGTCAGTTAAAATGCCAAAACTGATTTTTGCATCTGACAGTAATATAAGTTTTAGGAAAATCAGTGTTTGGAACAGCTTATGTATGTGAGCAAACATTTTCAAAAATGAAGTCTGAAAGTCAGAACATTGAACAAGGTTGGCTGATGAACATTTGAAAGCAATTCTCTTGGTTGGATGCAGCAATTCCAAAGCAAATATTGATTCTATCGGCCCTGCTGTTTAACCGTTCTCCAGAATTCTGTTCTTTATTCTATGTAAATTGCCATGACTTCTTGGAAAAAATAATATAGTGGTTTCATGTTGGCTCCTACAAGGTTTTAAATTCAGGGATTTCCTTCTCTTAGACTGGCTGTTGCTCAAGTCTAGAGAGCTTAGTCTACCCAACTATTTAACTGATTCCTTTTTAATAAATGCAATGATCCTTCATGACATTGGTGATCATGACTCTCGACAGCTTCCATTTCTTTACTAATTGGGAATTGCTATGCTTACTGAAGAAACATAGGAGAGTGGATTCCTTCTCCACAACTGGACTTCATAGTTTTCTTTCTCTTAGACTGACTACCACCAAAGTTCACAGAGCCCAGTCATCCGATAGCTGATCAACTCATAGGAGAAAAGGACAGATTTATGTCTTTTGCATAGGTAATGGTAATATTAACCTTTTCCTTATAAGGAAACATTCAGCATTCATTGACCAAGTAGCCATTGCTACTGAAGTAAGGCTTTTCTTCACTTCCTGATAATTGGGCTGGGATCAAAGTGTAGTATCTGTTCTCCTCATCTCTAATGATAATGGTAATATTAGCCTTTTCCTTATAAGGAAACATTCAGCATTCATTGACCGAGCAGCCAGTGCTACTCAAGTAAGGCTTTTCTTCACTTCCTGACCATTGGGCTGGGATCAAAGTGTAGTATCTGTTCTCCTCATCTCTAATGATAATGGTAATATTAGCCTTTTCCTTATAAGGAAACATTCAGCATTCATTGACCGAGCAGCCAGTGCTACTCAAGTAAGGCTTTTCTTCACTTCCTGCCCATTGGGCTGAGATCAAAGTGTAGTATCTGTTCTCCTCATCTCTAATGGTAATATTAGCCTTTTCCTTATAAGGAAACATTCAGCATTCATTGACCAAGTAGCCAGTAGTACTTTTGGTTGATATTTATAAAATCTTTCTCTTAAAGCAATTTTTCAGGAAAATAGATTTCTCAAGTCTGCTGTCACTCTTTCCCATATTGATGGGGTTTCCTTCCTAAATTTTTGTTTGAAGTGTGGAATGTTGACATCTTGATTATACCATTATTTTCTCTTTGATTTACATATGATATCCATTTTAGCTATTGCTAAGTTCTCAGGCGATATGGTTTCTGTATATCTGGTACATTTCTTTGCTTGTGATTGTGTAGCACCAATCTTAGCCAAGATTTCATTTGTTCATAGTCATTTTTAATTGTTCATCTGAGAAGATGGTTGTGTGCAGTTAGCATTTTTAGACATTTCTGAGTGGATTGGATGCCATACATGACATTCATATGAAAGCCGCAATCTGACAAAACTATTTAAGAACATGACTTTAGTTATTAGGTTGATGTTTTAGTTTTGTAGCAACTTGTGGTATTGGGAGAAACTACCCCGAGTGCAGACTAATCCAATATTCACTTTCCTTATCACCTATACTAAATTTGTTATAACTGATCCATAGACTGAGGTATTTGAAGTGGTTAGTATTTACTAATTGCACATCTTGGATTTTTATGATGGATTCTATTACTGCTTTCGTTCCAATTAAAGAATTTTTATGATGGTTTCAATTCTTGACCATAGTATCTGTTTTGGAAAGATTTATCTTGAGTCCTATTTCTTGGAATACTTGATAGAGGATTCTGCTTTTCTGTTCAAGATCATTCTAATGCCAATTATGAATATAGGATGACTGTAAGTGTGGATGTGCAGGTGGTGTAGTGGATAACAGCTCAGAAGTGGAAGTCAGAGAAACGAGTTCCAATTCATTATATTCACTTACACGCAAATACCCCTAGGAAAGGTATGAATCCACTTATTAACCTCCCAGCTATGGGTTAATTAGCAGGACTTGTATTAGAAATCATTATTATCTCAAAAAAAATCTTACAATTTAAAAAATGTTTTCTGGCTTAAATAACCAGCAAAGGGTTGATAAGCTATAAAATACAAATCAATCAAACAGTTATGAATACTTATATCACCAAGACAGACTGGTTTCTATAGCTGTCGGTGGCAGCAAGTCTTGAAGGAGGAAACTCTGAATTCAAAGAACCTCCAACTATAGATAAATAGCAGGACAGACTAGGTTCTATAGCCTTGGGTGGTAATCATTCTAAGAGAAGGAAAAAGTCTCAATTCACAACCTCCAATTATAGTTAAATAGTGGGAAGTCTGGGCTCTGAAGCCATCATTGGCAACTAAACTAGAAGAACAACAACTCTGAATTCAAATCCAGACTTCCTAAGATGATTCCATGTCATTCTGGCAACTCCTGTGACGATGCTGGCGCCAAGCTGTATTGGCCTCTGCTTTTCACTTGGACAACATCGATGCCATAAAGAGGGGAGACGTGCTGCATAGGCAACTGCTGATCTCTCAGAAAAAAAAAACCCTTTGCTCTGGGGAGGGCATAGGATCCATGCTCTCCCGAGACCAACGTACGGTGTAGTATGTCATCACCATAGCTCCTACCCCATCCCTCAGGTATCATCAACAGCTTTGCCAGTGTCACTTTCAGTGCCATTATCTGTTAGACTACTTGCACATGTATTAAAAATAATAGTGAACTCAAACTTAGAATGACAAATTCATTGATTAAGTGTTTGTCATTTTTTTTGTGATGTCGACGAACACTTGTTGTAGTAGAGACTTTGTAATTGCAGATACAACTCTAATACACCGTTGAACAATGCTGGTGACAGATGCTTTTGAATAACACTTGCACTAATAGTACTTGCTCAATAATACTCACTTGAAAAGTAACCACCATATAGTGATCCAAGTAGAGAAATAATATAGTGAATAGAGTAGAGAATAGCAGTCCGAATAGCAATAGAGGATAGAATAGATATAGCGATCCTTTAGACGTCACGTGACTTCATACTTATGTATTTCCTCTATGGTCACATGGTCTACTTAATTCAATAATGGGATCGCTTGTGTTTGCTCACTGGCGATCTATGTTCAAATTCATGTGTCAGCGGTGACACTTTATTCCTATTTTTATGACATTTTTAAACCAATCACAATGCAGGAAAACTGACTTTTTCAACCAATCACAATACAAAACACTAGCAGGAAAAAATGAAAAGGCAGATTCCACTTCACAAGCAAAAACGGTGAAGAACCAAAGAATAAGATCACATAAAGTTATAATTAAATAAAAACAATAAATATTTTCTTTGCTATGGAAACAAACAAATAACAAACAACACTGTACAAAGAATACAATACACAATATCATTTTGAATACAACACAAAATTAAATTTCACAAAGCACTTAAACAATAAAATGAAAACAAAAATAAAAGAATTATATAGAAAAACCAAAAAAATAATTCCCCTAATAATGAAAATGTGACGTTTTCGGATCCTTCTCATAAACATCAATTTTGAAGACATGAAATTACTATTTTTGAGATTTTTTTGGATTAAAGCCATCTCCAAATTCTAAATTCATTAAATTTCACAAAATTTTTTTTTTTTAAAATATATAAATAAAAACAAAACATATACCATCTTTTCTGGCTTGGAAGATGCACCCTAATATTGGAAAGAAATTTCTAAAAAAAAAGGTCATACTCATACAACACATTTAGCATGCATCTCTCACATACTGGTGCCATGTTATATTAACATTAATTACTTGTCTGATTTTGTCCGTATGACAGTGACATACTAGTCAAGAGCAGAAAGGATCCCATCACTATACGGCAAAAAAAGGATAGTGAGATTTAGGAAACTAGCATTTACCTTTTAAGATATAATCAATATTTGCTTTGGAATGACTGCATCCAACCAAGAGAATTGCTTTCATCAGCCAACCTCATAAGTTGTTCCAAACACTGATTTGCCTAAAACTTTTAACATTTTAACTTACATCTATTTTAAGTTTGTTTTTTTCTACATAGTAAGTTTGACTACAATCTGTTGATAATTCCAGAGCATATTTAAGCTTGTGGCTTGGCTCCAGGAAGGTTTATAGTCTTGGAAATATTTGTAACAGCTAAGTACTGAGGTTACATCATATAAAAGGTTGCATTAGATAGATAGCTAACATTATAGTGTAATTATTCAACATACAAATCCACGTCCCTATCAGTCAAGCGAATTAGGTGACCGTTCAAGCTGACTTGAGCCTGGGCATTGCCTTACATTCGTCATGGAAGACATATTTTTCAGGGTATTTTTTAGGAAAAGAGTGCATCTTGTAAGCCGGAAAATACAGTATTAATAAGCTGTAAAAAACAAAACACAAGTTAGGTAGGTTTTTAAAAAAAAGTATTTAAAGACACTCATTAGATATATTTATTTATGGCTTATCAACCTTTTTGCAGGTTATTTAAAGCCAAAAAATATTTTTTAGATTGTAAGAATTTTTTGAAGATAATAATGATTTACTGATACAAGTGTGACTTATTAACCCATAGCTGGAATTAGAAGAGGTAGAATCATACCTTTCCTGAGGGTATTTGCGTGTAAGTGAATATAACGAACCTAACTGGAATTGGAACTTGACACTCTGATGTACAATACCAAGCTGCTATCCATTACACCAATGCTCATCCAAAATTCCAACACCTGGTATTTCCAAGTGGTCACCCATCTAGGTACTGTCCAGGCTTGATGTTACTTAACTTCGGGGATCATATGAGAACCTGTGTCTGAATGTGATATAGCCATCAGTTTATCATAAAAAAAAAAACACTTAAAATTACTTCAAATTCTTATGAAGTTAAGCAATGTCAAGCCTAGTGAGTACTTAGATGGGTGACTGCTTGTGAATACCAGTTGTTGTAAGCTTATATGTATGTGCGGTTTAGTGGATAATGGCTCAGAATTGGAAATCGTTATATTCAATTACATGCAAATACTCTAGGGCAAGGTATAAATCCACCTCTTCTCCTCCCAGCTATGGGTTAATTAGTAGTATTTGTATCAGTAAAATCATTATTATCCCTACCCCAAATTCTTACAATCTAAAAATATTTTCTGGCTTTAAATAACTTGCAAAAGGTTGATAAATCATAAAAAACAAGTCACTCACTCACAGCCATACTGTACTTACCATGCCCCATTACTTATTCAACAGGATCTAGGTGCCACCACAGGGGCATCCTTTATCCGATAATAATCACATTTCTATCAAAATCTAGGAGCCAGCATAATTACCCCATACCCAGCTGTGATGCTAAGTGCAATCACAGGTGTGCCTTAGCTAATAGCAATTACTTCCAGCACAACTAAATTTTGTTCAACAGACTCAAGGTAGCATCAAAGGTAACCTTTGTCTAATATAACTTTACCAGCAAAATCTTGGTGCCATTACAACCAACCTCTGTCCAGTAGACCATAGATACTATCACAGGTATTCAGTCTGCCAGTTATGTGCCATGCGTGATACATGCTTAGGCGATCATATCTCTTTCAACACATGACTGACAAGGCAGATTTTTTCCCACAGTAGGTTGCCATTTCTTTCTGCAGTAGACCAGTTACCATCCAAGGGTATAGAACCCGGTCTGTTCTGCTATTTACCCATAGCTGGGGGAGGGAGAAGAGGATTCATACCTTGCCCAAGGGTATTAGCACGTAAGTGAATATAATGGATTCAACTGGGATTCGAACTCGGCTCTCCAATTTCTCAATCCAATTTGCTATCCATTACTCCTTTTTCCCACAGTAGGTTGCCATTTCTTTCTGTGGTAGACCAGTTGCCATCCAAGTCTATCAAACTTGCTCTGTCCTGCTATTTACCCATAGCTGGTGGGGAGAAGAATAGGATTCATACCTTTCCCAAGGTTCAATCAGTTATGTGCCATGCGTGATACATGCTTAGGCGATCATGTATCTTTCGATACATGACTAATGAGGCAGATTTTTTTCCCCGCAGTAGGTTACCATTTCTTTCTGTGATAGACCAGTTGTCATCCACGGCTATAGAACCCGGTCTGTCCTGCTATTTACCCATAACTAGGGGGGAGAAGGGTATTAGCACATCAGTCTGTCAGTTATGTGCCATGCGTGTTACATGCTTAGGCGATCATATCTCTTTCAACACATGACTGATGAGGCAGATTTTTTCCCACAGTAGGTTGCCATTTCTTTCTGTGGTAGACCAGTTGCAATCCAAGGCTATAGAAATCAGTTTGTCCTGCTATTTACACATAGCTGGGAGGAGAAGAAGAGGATTCATACCTTTCCAAAGGGTATTAGCACGTAAGTGAATGTAATGGATTCAACTGGGATTCGAACTCGGCTCTTCTCAATCTGAGTCACTATCCATTACTCCACTGCTTGTTCCATAATAATAATAATAATAATATTTCTAACAAAATCTCAGTGCCAGCTGAGTCTCTGGACAATTTGCAGGCCTTATCTTTTGGTTATCTCTCATTTTGAATAAAGTCTCAGAAAAAAAAACGAAGCCTCTTCTGATATCTGAAATGGTTTTTTTTTTCCTCAGTCTCTTTGATTTTTTTTTTTTAAAAAGGTGGGGGGAAAATGAGGTTTTCTAATCACTTTTTGAGTCCAGGGTTAGGGTTGGAAATGCTTTATACCTCATGTCTTAGAGCCAGTGTTGTCACAACATAGATCTCTCGTCAGGGCCTATCACTTCTTGCTTGTGGAACTCTCTTCCAGCTCCATGCTTTCCAGCCAGCTTTGATCTTTAAAAACCTGAATGCAATGTAATGCAGCTTCCTTGTGCCTTTTCTATAAATACTTTCATTATAACTGCTTGGATAAGCTCTTCGCTATGGTACATAGACTATATGAATTTAAATGCAATATTAGAGT